>JAQGBD010000528.1:0-28295 GCA_034698165.1 Punctoribates punctum | reverse complement strand
CCCTTGATGAAAAAATCATTTTAGTTATCAATTAAAGTGGAGTAACCTTTGACTGAATATTGTTTGAGGTGTTCATCGACTTCACCACTAATTTAAGATAACTTATAATTTATGCGATATTTTCATAATTTAAAAATCAGTTCTGATATTAGTTTCGATTAATTTTTTGAATACATTTTATTTTCATTAAGTTTTAAAATATTTAAATTCAAATCATTGAAAACAAATTAAAAATTTGACTGATTTTTGTTAGAATTGGATTTTCACTCAATTTATAAGAAAATGTTTCAAAATTGAAAATAAAAAACATGTGATATATTGAAGAATACTTAATGATTACCGAATCAGCAGCAAAATTACAGATTGACCATGGGGCTTGTTATGGGCATTCTCTTGTGATGACATTTCGCCCAATTGGGTCATAAGTTTTGTTCTGTTCTTCAGTTTCAATAAAATAACTCTTTGTCTCCAATCAAACTGATGTCAAACAACGTTAACGTAAATGAGTTATCGTTTTATAATCTGATGGAAAGCCTTTTCCTGACATCAGAACTGGATTTCATCAAAAAGTGATAACAGACTCAAAACCAGTCGTCGACTAAAATATTGTATAAATAGTTAATTGAGTTTTCATTAATTCGTTTCATAAATATGTCTGAATTCGTGACTCAAGAAATTTTAGATAACTTTAGAAGAGATGGTGTCGTCTGTTTGAGAAACGTCTTCGACCAGCACTGGATCGATACAATACGTCGAGGCATTGACAGGAATATTGAAAATGGGAGTCCTTTCAGCGAACGATTGCTCGATCAAACTGGTGGTCATAGAGGGGCCTATTTTAATGATTACTACAACTGGAGGTCGATCCCTGAATTCCAAGATTTCATTTACAACTCTCCCTCGGCTGCCATCAGTGGTCTACTGATGGACTCAATGAAGAGCGTCTTTTATCACGAGCACGTCCTCGTAAAAGAAGCGGACACTAGCAAAGAGACGCCGTGGCACCATGATCAGTCATATTATCCCATCGATGGCTTTCAAGTTAGTATTGTTTGTCAGACTAAATAATATACAAATTTTGTGAAAGAACTGTTCGGTTTGGATGCCTTTGGATTCAGTGCCGATCGAGACTACACTCCAATTGGCGGCCGCTTCTCATTTGGGCCATAATTGGTATAAACCGCGAAAATTTGCGACTCATTTGAATTATGACTCAATTAATAACTCCCAAAATGAGAGGCAATACGTCGACGTTCCCACCGATCAATACATTCGACAAAATTATAAAATTCTTCGTTTCGCTGTTGAACCGGGAGATTGTGTGGTATTCCATATGCGAGTCCTTCACTCTGCTCCGGGTAACTCTTCGCAATCTATTTCCCGAAGAATACTGAGCACCAGATGGTTGGGTATGATATCTATTTGAATCAAATTTTTATATTCATTGTCTAAATATTTTTCAATTGAAAGGAGACGACGCAGTTATCGGTGTCAGGCCATGGATAACATCTCCGCCAACGACTGGAAGACTAAAAGTTGGCCAAAATGTGAGCGAATCCGACGAATTTCCAATCGTTTGGAAACGAGATATAAATTGTTAATCAATTTTTGCTCAAAATTATTGTTAAAAACATTATAAACTCAATAACTTTATTATAAACTTATTTTTATTAAATTTTTTTAATGACAATAAAGAATAATATTTGGATTATATCTGAACTCTTCCGACAATTCTATTCTTTTTAGTAAACATTGAGTTCTTTTAAGGGTTTATCGTTTAAAAGCCGATCCCAACCAAATCGGGACAAATCTATTGTTTTATACTTATGATCGATAATCAGTTCATTTATAGCCATTCCGACTGCAGCTGCCATTTGTAATCCATGTCCACTGAAACCAGTGGCCCAATAAATATTGTCATAATATGGATCTCTTCCGACGATAGCGTTTTGATCCAAAGTGTTGTAGTCGTAAAAACCGGCCCAACTGTTCCGCACTTTCAATGATTCAAATGCTTTTACTCTTTGGGCCAAATGTGGCCAAACGCTGGTATCGAAGTAGGAATAGTCGACTTCCAAGTCATCCACTTTGGGTTCATCGCACTGACAATACAATTATTAATAGGTATCTAATATATTATGCTTTTGAATACCTCTTCAGGACATCGACCGCACAAATAATTACCAGAATTGCCTTCAGGTCTAAAATATACGGACGAAGAATCGAAAAGTAGAGGACTTTGAGGTCCCGGACCGTCAGCGCAATGAATTACATAAACATATCGTTTTCTAAATGAATGAAATCATTTCAGAATTCTATTAAAATAATTGATTGGAAAGAGTGCCAAACCGGGGCTCAATCGACAGCGAAACAGATCTGACACCAGTTATATCAGATCCATAGCCCAGGTATTCAGCAATGGAAGAGGAAAAGGCTCCGCAACAGACTATTCCGGTGTTAAAAGTTATACCCTTTAGAGTTCCATCGGTTTGTTTAATAATCACTTCATTTGTTGTCTCAATTGGAGAACCGGTGCCATCGGTTCGACCACTTTGTCTACGATTAAAACCGATGACATTCGCCTTCACATAATTAACACCCAATGACTGAGATTTTAGTTTAAAAGCCGAGAGGAGAGCCCATGGGTCGACCCAACCCTCATTCTCCAGACCTAATGTAGCTAATTCAATACCCTGGTCATTAATCCAGGGAAATTTTAATTTTAATTTTTGAGCCGACATTAGTTCGATTTTAGCGCCTAATTCTGTTTGAAGTTTATGGTTACGGACTAGAGTTTGAGCGCCGGACTCAGGGGTGACTATGAGATAACCGTTCTCTTTGAAACCAATATCAGGAAGTGATTGACCTGGTACACTTAAATATTTGCCTATGTTTTGTATAAATTTAGAACTGAAGAGCGATAACTCAATATTTTCTTCGATGGAAAACTGTTGACGAAAACCACCGACGGATAGAGTCGTCGAACACTTCGAGTACTGAATTCGAAAGTTTAGGTCATTTAGTAATTATACAAAAATCAGAGCAAATATCTTACAGTTGGGTCCCTTTCAATAACAGCGCAACTGATTTCTTTGGGTAGTCTTTGTTTGAGCCAATAGGCAACCGATGAGCCGACAACTCCTCCGCCGAATATAGCGATGTCTACCTCTTTGATTGGAGTCTCATCACTTGGCCTATGAGTGGACAAACATCTTGTGTTGGAACTTGGTCCATAAACACTTCTTTTATTTAGGAATGGAGCCTGAACTCGTTTATTAGTGAGCTTGATCAAACTTTTAGGAACACTAATTTTCATTTTGAATGATTGAAATCTCCAATAATTTAATTCTTTAATCTATTGCTTCACTACTTTTATAGACTTCAGCTGTTAATCAATATTAACCTTCAGTTTAAAGATAAAAACAATGGTTTGATTGAGTTTTCCATAGAAATAATCAAATAGTTATTCAATTCTCTTAAAATGTTTCCGTTATATCCGTCGACAGCATTACCCGAATAGTAATATTATAAGCCGAGTAAATCTGTCCATATATTGATCCAAAACTATATATAAATTTAACGAATCGGCGTTTCTTTAATTCTTTTGTGAATTAAACAAATTATTCAAAGTCTTGACCACTGAATGGAATTTCACTCAAAAGAGTCATTTTGAGATCAATTTTCTCCAAATATATTGTTTTAGTTTTATAGTCGAGACAACAGTTGAAGTAAATCATGAAATCGATTCCGAATA
This sequence comes from Punctoribates punctum, assembly GCA_034698165.1. Lineage (NCBI taxonomy): Eukaryota > Metazoa > Arthropoda > Arachnida > Sarcoptiformes > Punctoribatidae > Punctoribates > Punctoribates punctum. The sequence continues at coordinate 24,541 of JAQGBD010000528.1, read as the reverse complement.
CAATAAAAGGCAAAACAAATGCTTTCATAACCAGAAGCGGAAAACTAATCCTTTTTCTTCGTTCGGCCATTACTTCAATATCTGTCAAATGAATTCTTCCGATGAATCGTTTGTTTCCTAAACCGATGACTTTTCTCTTCCACTTACTGTCGAAATCAGTCAAATGCCAAACACCGCACAGTTTTGCCAATTTCTGGCCAATAAAACTTGAATCGGATCCGGTGTCGAAAAGAGCGAAAATTTGTCTATCGTTTATCCAACACTTGATAAAAGTTGAAGTTTTATTACCATTTTCAGGGAATTCCTCTTTACTTTTCATTTCAATCGTATGAATCTGTTGTCGACGAAGTTCTTTAATGAACTCAAGACATGAATTAATATCACGAATACCTGAATTCGGATAAATATTTCGGATTTTCTCGATTTCTTCACAAATTTCAGTTTTTTGTTTCGATTTGATGGCAGTCAAGAGTCGGGGAAAATATGTTTGAACCCAATTCTCTTCGATTGGATTCAAATACCACTCTCTGAAACTCATTTTTAAATTGAGGCATATTTTTAGTCTAACAATAAGTTTATACAATCTATTGAAAAATTATAGAAAAATCCTTTAGTTTTGATCATTTAATTGTTTTAAAATGTGGTCAAACCCCTGAATTCAAAACTTTAAAAAATGAAGAAAAATTGAAAGAAGTTTTCTCTATTTTGTTTTTATTTCAGGGAATCTAAGCTTTACATCAGTTGAGAGCGAGAATTGAAATCAATTTATTGTTTGTTCAATAATAAATGAATTTAAATATTGAGTCAAATGATGGCACAAATGCGACAAATAATTCAAATGAATTCTATGGCAAAAGAGGTTTTCATGAATTTCGCAAAATATAAGCAATTTTCAGAACAACTGTCGATTAATTGCGGTTCAAATGATTTGCAGAGATTTGAAAGAGAAAACACTGAAAGACAATTAAATCTATGTTTGAGACGATTGGAGTGGACTTTAAATGATTTGTTTCAATGCATTCAAGTCTTGCATAACATGGAAGTCACAGACGAAGAACACCAACAAATGGAAGCGCATTATTTGATGGCTAAACAAGTCATCAATTATTTGGACAAATACTCAGACAATAGGATTCGAACAGACCTGTCATCCGTGGCCTACAAAAAGACATTTATTGATATATTTAATGAAAACTGTAAACAACTGAAGAATGAGTCGAAATCTTTGCAAAAAATAATGGATTTTTTCGAATACGTTCTAAAAACGATTGGTTTCTCTCAATTAATCCAATTATATAACGAATTAGATTAATACCTTGCTCAATATTTAACTTACATTACTATACCTGTGATCTATATCTAAAAAATTGATAAAAACGGAAATAAAAACTCAAAAATTTTGCATAAATTCAAATTTATTATTTAACTTACATTTAAATGAACTTATCTTTAAAATAATAACACTTTTCAACCACAATGTCGTCAAAAATAAGAGACTTTACATCGAAAACAAATTCAAAATCAATGGTTTCATCGCATGATTTCATTTCATTTACAAATTGAAAATTTTTAAAAACAATTTACAGATAATTATTATGTCATTTAAAAAACATTTTCTCATTTAAACGATTTGATCGATTCTTTACAATAAACTCATTCAAAGTCTTTACGTCTTATAACAAACGGATTATTATTTTTGTGTTTCAATTAATTAATGGATGAAAATAAAAAAGTTTTATATTAATTAAAAATTGAAAAAAAACTGATTAACATATCTGAACAAAAGGGAAAAACTATTATTTTATAGAGAATTTGATAATTAAAATAATAAAAACCCTAAGAATTAAAGAAATACATAATTATTATTATTATTATTAAATACAAACGTTTTATATTCAAATCTCAAACATATATTCAATTCTATACATTTCATTACAAAAATATTCAGCTCTGAGTTGTTTTTCATACATTTCTCAATCGAATAATAAGAATATTTATCTTTAAATTCATTAATAAAAAACTACTTATTTTGAAATGTTATTCAATTTTTGAATTATGTATATTCAGAATAAAAGGTATTTTTTATCAATAAAACAAATTTTATATTAAACTTCTTTTTTTGGGGAGTTTTCCACTAATTTTAAGGACATTTTTCTGGTTTAGTATTCGTTTAATATTTTTGATATTATTTTCGATAGAATTCTCACATATTTTACACTAAAAGGGAATTAGATTTTCCTCAAAACATAGAATTATTTTGTGGTATAATATCGAAAACTAATCTGAATTTCTATCAGAATTTTTTCTTAACAAATAAACAGAAATTTCAATGACTTCTCTATCAATCAAAACATTATTTTTCAAATGACATAAAACTGTTTTATAGTTATTAATGGATTTCAAACTCAATATTACTTTCGATCTCATAATTGAAACACAATTTACAGTAAAAATAAGTTTAATTTTAATCAACATTTCATCAAAACTTTTTTTGTCAATAAATATAACTTTTAATCTAAACTCTAAAATGACATAAATATAGCGAAACGAAGAAATCTATTAAAAGTTTCATCAAATTAATGGAAATTTTATACTTTTTCTTATATTTAGAATTTTATGTAAATTTCATAAAATCTATGAACAAAAAAAGGATTCATTTTTTGTCGCAAATACTCTTAAAATCCAAAACTCAATGAATGCGAATATCAGTCAATTAAAGGCTAATTAGAGTCAACAGAAAAACAAAATATATTCACAAATAAGCGAATGATTAGAATATAATTTCACGATTTATCAGAAGAAATGCATATTTGAAAATAATTTTAACAAAATTCCCACAAATAGAGTAATATTTGGGGAAAACTTGGAAATAATATTCTCTTTTAATACCGAAATGAGATAAACATTTAGAGTTAAACCCAAGCAATGGATAAATTGGATGAAGAAATGCATTCAATTATTTGAATTCAATTAAATTAAAAGAATTATTGAGAGAAGAAAACAATGAAACTCAAAGTTTTTAAACTGAAATATAAGATAAGAAGGGATTCATTAAAATCCCAAATATATAGATATATTCATATCGAGTGTGCGTTCTATAAGTTTTCCAAAATATGTCTTAAAATTTGTTTTGATTCGCTTTTTAGTATAGCAATAGTCCACTGTTTTTGTTTCGGGAGAGAACAGAATGAATACCATTCCTTCTGAACAGTTTTAGTTAATAATAGAAATATTATAATCAAATCTTTCGGTCGACTCCAGTATTAAAAGTATTGATATTTGTTTTCAATAGTGTTTTATATAACGCCTGATATAAATAGTATTAAACATTAATCATGTGATAAGTAAAGAGTGGGTGAAAGTGAAGTTTGATTGCATTTTTGTAATGAGTGTTGACTACAAAGTGGAAGACATCGAAAGTAATGTCTTTCGATGTCTTACTTCAAAATAAGTCTCGATATTGTGTTAGCCCTGAAATAAATGAGAGACAAATAATATGGAAATACGTTTGCGTTTGTTTTGTTGCCTAAAAGAGATGCCAATCAATGTTAACGGGTATTGCATAGGGAAAGTGATGACTAACTTATGTGACAATTGATTTCCATATTATAATTGCATAACAATTCAATTATATAATTATAATCAATAGAAACGACTTCTATCTTGTCTTCCGACTAAATGTTTGACTTTTCAATCGTTCAGTCAATTGAATACATATTTCACACCAAATGCTATGGATTTTAGACTTAATTCTCAGTAAATATCAAAAAATTAAAAACGTTTTCATCGAAAAAATTTATGAAATTTATGTTTCGCTGAATTCGAGAAAATGTTTGAATCAAATGGAAGTAAAACCGAAATTATGTGCACTTTTAGATCAAATCATTAAAAGACTAGTGTTTTAGAAATTGAAAAAATCCTATATTTATGACAAATTGAAAAAACAATTTAAAAAATAGCCTAAAATCAAGAGAAAGAGAATTTGGGGAAAAATTAAAAAACAAAACCTAAGTATTGATTGCCTTAAATTAAAAAATCATATATAAAATTGTTAACAAAAATCAAGAATTGTTTTAAAGGAAATCCTTTAGAAGTGATGAAAGAGAACAACACAAGAATTGGTGCGAGAATTGACATAAACGCCACGCATTTCATGAGTTAATGTCTGGAGTCGTCTAATATTACAAATGAAGTACAGAATCAATGAAAAGCTAACGAATGTAATGAAATCTCGAAAAATATATGTTTTCATCACTTTTTCCACATATGAATGAATGAAAAGCTGCCGAAAATGCATTAAAAACCTTTTGTTTTGTCGCAAAAATAAAGCGAATCAATAGTGAAATGATTTGACAGATCTCTCCATAAATAAAAACCAACAAAAATATTGAATTTTGGATTCAATTCTCAAAAAATATAATTACTTTTGAATGGCTTAAGACTTATGCTGAGGTTTTTGCCTCTGTTTTCTCGCTTTTCTCGCTTTTGTCACTTATTTGATCCTTGGATTTGTTGTCCTTAAGGGGAACAGTGGAATCCATATCGACATAACCCGCCAGTGCGTCGTAGCGACCGGCCAAGTAGTAAACGTTGGGCGGGTCATCATATCCCACGAGGGGGTTCTCCCGTCTCTTTTCTTGGTATTCAGTCCAAGAAATAACTTGACATTTGTGTGAAATGGTTTGCACGTCATTGACATCGAAGTGTGAGGACTCGAACAGCGCTCCCTTTCAAAGAGAAGGCACAGACATTAGTTATGACATAAAAACAGATTTTAATTTAAATTTCAACCAAAAAGATGAAAATAAAATGTTATTTATTACTGAAAATCCTGTTTTTATGTCCTAATTATTCAGAAATATTTATCAAAAAGCGTACAATAATTCGCAAAATATCTTGTTTTCACTTCAGAGGAATAATTTGCTTATTTATAGTTCTATTTACTTAACTTTTATTTTCATCTCAAATGTATTCAACAAAAAACAAAATGCATTCAAAACACGGAACGAGTCGTGAAATCAAATATTAAAATAGGAAATGAAAACAAAGTCTTATGTTTTGAATGCAATAAACGATTGAAACGGATTTAAAACACTTTTTGAAAACTTACTCTTTTGTCTAGAAGTGGAACGGGTTGTCCTTTGGTCTCTTCCGGGTGATAGAACCAGCGCACCTTCACAATCATTGTACCGCTCCCTGTCTGCCACATGGAGTCAATCCGACCAATATATGGAAGGTTTGGACGACCTTTAAGTTCATTAAATTAATAAATCATTTGATTTGATTACATTTGAAACAAAGAGTCAGACAATTGAATGGATGACAAACCTGTAGACAAGAAGACGGCGCAGTCATCGACGCGAATGTGTTCCCTTCCCCTTTCAATTTCGCGATAATAGACTTTTCTGGTTCGGGAGCCCTTATTGCCTGTGCGTCGGATATACTTTCCAGACCAGTGCCATAACTGCCTTTCAGGAAGAAATGCCGCGATTTTGCTCTTCTCAGCGGACGGCATGCGTTCTCTTTTCTTAGGCGTAGGAGAAGTAACCGGATTATCCTTATTCTCATTGGTATATCGTTTGCGCACAGGACTAGTGATTGTGAGAAAGGATTCGCTTAAATTGGTCTGCAATCGATCCAAAGCCCGTTGTTTTGGTGTCTTTTTGATGACTGTCTTCAATGGGGTTCTATTAATGTTGTCTTTACTGTCAATACTATTGGAACTAATCGTTGTTTTGTTATCGCTGTGGTTATCAACCGAACCATTTTGTGCGTCAATTGAATCCTCTGATGATTTACTCTCTTTAGGAGTGCTTTTTATTGCCACTAATTTAATAGTTTTGGTCTTATTTTCAAAACTTTTGTCGATCTTATCCTCATTTTTGTCATTCCTTTCGTTGGAATCATTGAGTAAAGTGTGAGGACTACTACCGGTTGAACTGTTGTTCTCCTCCTTTGACTTCTTGCGTTTCTTACACTTTCTGTGATGACTGTAATTAAGGAATACATTGAAAACACACTCAAAACACAAACATTAAAAGAAAAGTTTAGATAATTTTCTCCTAATTAATGAAATCAGATACGAGTGGACTCACCGACAGTGATGGTGTTTATGGTTGTGATGATGTCTGTGATGTCGATCCTCTTTGTTGTGCTTTTTCTTCTTTTTCTTTGAATCAGACTTTGAGGACAGCCTATCAGCAGAGGACTCATGACTTGGAATTGTTTTATCACTGGAAGTATTACAACTCTTATTGTATTTATTCTTCAAATTCTTATCCCTTTTATTCGAGTCTTTTATGAAATAAGGTTTGGATTCTTCGATGGATTTATTCTTAAATGTTTTGGACATCTCTTCAGAGAAACTCTTTTTCTCTTCAATCTTATTATCAGAAGAAATGTCTGAATTGTTTTTGCGATTGTCTTTACCACAGGAACTCATTCGTCGTTTTCGTTCTAAATTCTTGAGAGGGTCGGCATTGATCTTCATCTGTGGATAGTCCTGAGGTAAGAGTCGAATATCATCGATGGCTATCCGTCCGTTGTCTCCGTCGTCGAATTCAACGAACACTAGGTTTGGATGGGGTGACGACGAGCGCACATAACCCGCATATAAGTGCCGATATTGAGTCGACCAATAGGCACATACCCTCTGCCCTTCCTCTAAGTCTTCGAGGGATGGCTTAACCTATTGTATGAAAAAGTCGTGAAATAAGAGTTTCATTGATTGCGTGAAATAATACAAACCTCACGAATAGCTTCTCTAAGCATTTCTTCCTGAGAGTAAATTATAGGTCTGTGCTGTCGCTCCCCGTGAAGTACAATACCATAGATGTCTGGCGGTTGGATCGGACAGATTTCCCCAATGAATAGGAGTCCGTCGACTAACATAATTACGTTTAGCTTCAAATCCAAATCACTTTCCGATAGTTTTAAATTCAAAGATGAAGTCACTGAATGACACGATTCAGATATAGAAGACGCAGAAGAAGACACCGAATCACTCGAACAGACGGATGACTGCTTCACCAAAGCCTTGGATTTAGGTTCTTGTTCTATTGACACAGGTTTTGGAGGAACCACCAGTTCTTCCGATTCTTGTGGTGGCGATGGAAGAGTTGTCACCAAAGATTCACTCAAAGAAGGCTCTGATTCTGTGGTTTCGGGATTCGGTTCAATGCTATCAATAATCTCTTCACTGGTTTCAAATCTCTGTAGTTCTTCAATTGAAACCAATTCTTTAGCAATTATCTCATCAATGGTTTCGTCCAATAATTTCATTCTTTTTTGATCATATAATTCGAATGACGTCTTAACTAATGGTCTCTTCTTTTTGGTGATATCTTTGTGTTCGTCGCAAACTTTGCTTTCATTGGTGTTAATAATGTCGTCAGAGATTATCTTCTTTTCTTTGTCAATACTATCGTTGGTTTGGCTCTCAATGAGAGACTCGTCAATCGATTCATCGATTTGTGAAACTCTTTTGATAATAGTTTCAATGCTGTCATCAATTTGTTTGTCGTAATCTGTTTTCAATTTCTTTTTGTTGTCTTCTTCTGAGGGCTTATTCTTCCTCTTCTTCACTCGTTTTTCGTTATTATTTCCTTCAGAAGAGCTCTTCTCTAAAGAGCCGGCCGTCGAAAGTAATTTCTTTTTCTTCTTTTTAATCACAATCTTTTGGTGATCAGAGTTCTCCTCTTTCTTCTGATCGGTCGTCAAATCGGAACCAATTTTCTGATTATTAGGTTTAATATCACAGAAAACCAAACTATCATTAGTTTTGGTCTTATTGTTAATAATCGAAAATTTGGTCAGATTTGGTACCAAATCATCACTTTTAGTGTCGGTGAAGACGTACTGGTCTTTAGGCTTCGCTCGAACAGACTGTTCACTATTTGACACATTCTTCTCACTGGAGATGACTTTGGAATCATTGGAAACAAACTTAATTTTGTTTTCGGAGCCATCTTTTCTCTTAAGCTCTTTGACAGGTAACAGATCCCTGTCTTTGTTAACTTCAGTGGTGACGTCTTTGACATTGGAAACAACCGAATCATTTATAAAAATACGTTCACTTCGTCTAACATTTAGAAAACTGTTACCAAATCTACCGCTACTTCTGTCGTCTGTCTGACAGCCGGAAGTCTTCATAAGTTTCTTAATATCACTTAAAAGCTCTTCATTTCCATCGAATTTGATCGGATTTGTTGTGAAACAGGACTCAGACCTTTGTCTTCGTTTGTGTGAATTCAATTCTTGAGTGCTTTGGTTACTAGAATTGAGACCATTTGCAGTGGTGTGTGAATCTGCTGAATGCCGGCGCAGAGCACTGCCATCAGTTGAAGACCGCTCTTCACGAGATCGCTGTTCAGCCAAAGTGCTCAACAATTGGAGACCATTGACAGGTAAGTCTGCACTCGGAGGAGGCTCTTCACGAGCGGCAAACTCTTCAATGGAATCAACCAATAGATCCAACCCGTGGTGGTCTATAAACTGCATAACGTTTGCGGACTTGACGTGCAATTGGGGCGGTTCGTCGGCCGCCAACTCATCAACGATTTGCAAATGGACTGAATCGCGACTCGACTCGTCGTCGTCGCCAACAGACGAACCCTTTTCACAACTCTTATCTTTTCGTTCGCCAAAGATTCTCAACTTATAACGTTTTCCTTCATTATCGTCGTCTTCTTCCGAGGAATGGATCGAATCCATGTCCACCTATAGATAGAAATTGCATTTTAACTACGCATTTGAGACTTAAATGATCTATCAGAATCTATCAGAATCTATCAAAATCTGTGTTCCAACTATTATTTCAAATTTCAAGTGAAATCTTTATGAGTCATATCAGTCATATCCCTTGCTTTTAATTTTGTTTTTTTTTCAACTAACAAATTGTAGTGAATTTGTCTAAAAGATAAACAAAACTGAAATTTTGTCTCAAAATTAATCAACGAATCAATTGTTCAAAATATTTATCAAACGATTGAAGCAAAACATTGATTATTTGTAGTGAAAGAAAAGGTCATATTCTGTGTTTGCATCGGAATTGTGGAGAAATTGCAGACTAAGTAAAGTGTAAATCAAAAAGAAAACTACAACTCATTGCTTAGACCTAATGGTTGTGCAAAACAACTGACAGAACCGACTGAAAGCTTTAAATAGTGTTTTCATTTGGGAGTATATCAGACAGAATTCAGACAATTATTATCTACTGTTATATAGGAGTGATTTCAAGAGTCTTATATCAGGACTTTATAGACACAATTGAGTCCCAAAAAGTGTTAAACAGAATAAAAGTGCAATAAATATGAGACAAAAATTATTTTCTTTCTAATCAATAAAAGATTGGATTATTACCGCATTGTGGCAATAATTTGATCAAGGCATTTTATGGCATAAATTATTCAATGCATAAACACTTGTTGGCACACAAATAGTTTGGCTCAGAAAAGTTGATCGCACAGTCTGTCCCCGAAAACTGATTTCGAAAAGGAAAGCATTTGCCAAGAATCTGCATGAGCCTATCTTATCCGAGCAGGATCTTGAAGCAAAAACAAAACTGATCCATCTAACAAGGTTTCAGACAAAAATCTATGTAAATATGTTATCAAATTTGAAACCCTGACCCAAATTGGCGGATAACCAAGTTTACTAAAACCCGGGTTCGTCTGTAATGAAAACAGTTTTGAATAAATAATGATATTATAGACGAATATTAAGCAAATCGATTACAAACTCAAAACTGTTTTCATTCGTTTAAAACATTTCTCTAGTTTTCTATTAAAATATTTATATTAAAAGAAAAAAAGCAATAAAAACAAAACAGACATAAAAACTCGTTTTCTTTCTTGAGATTGGATCTCATGACAGGACTTATAAAATTCAACACTAATTTGTAATCTTAACAACACTTTCAACTAAAAGCACTTTTCGAGGGGAAAGCCATTCAAAACACTAGGAATAAGAAAACATTTCCAAATCCAAGATTTAGAAAAATAGATAAAAAATAACGAAATTTTTTTGAAACTATTTTGCGATAAATTTGAAACAAAACTATGTTTTTAGGCCCAGAATTAAGTAATAAAATATCATTTGAAATAAAGGACAGACCTGAGTGGCCGTAGTCTTCATGTTATCACAGGTAAGTTCGTCGTCGCTGATCGATGCCTGACATCCGCGCTCGACATTCACTAAACTTTTAATCGTTTCTGTCGTTTTGGAGCTCGAAATCTCTTTAGAGTCCAAATGATGGACACATTTGACGGCATTAGTTGTGGTTAAGTTAGTGACCGGCGCTGTGGCAGCGATTTGAACCAACGGTGATCTGTTGGTTGTGTCCAAAATTAGTGTCGACGCCTGGGTCTGACCTAAACTGGCGAAGAACTGTTGTGGTTGAGTGGCGCCCACCGGAAGCGTTATTATTGCCGATGGACTTGACTTTGACTGATGTTCATTGCTTTTGATACTCAGCGGAGGTATTATTGTCTGCGGTTTTGGTGTTGTCGTCGGCGTTGTCGGCAATGAAGAGGAGTTTCGAATCAAATATAAATGACCTGAAATTGTTTTCAAAATCAAGGTATTACTCATTTGAGACATTTTTTTCAACAAATTGATTATACCTGTGAGTGAATCCCTGGCCAACTGGTAGTCACCGGTCAGAGAAAACTGTGAATTCGTTTGCAATGAGTTGTTGTTAGCGATGCTTGAATTGGACGTCGGCTTAATCCAGAGAGAGGTTCCCGCCGGAGGAGAATCAGTGATAAGTATTGGACTGTTGGCCATCACCGGCAATGATAGGGTTGGAAGTATAGGTTTGAGCGGTTGGGAGGCATTGGAGTCATTCGGCGATTTGGTCTTTGGTGATGTCCTCTGCTGTGCGATCGCTATTCCCACCGGTATTGACGTCGAAGTTGTCTTCTGAGTTATTCTGGGCTTTTTAGGCAACGGTTTGTTAGCGATAGTAGTTTGCGGTAATTTGTGACCATTTGTTGGGTTCGGACAAATGGCTGTCTTTTCCACATTAAGTGACTGTTTCTGGTGTTGAGTTGGATTTTCACCCGAATTATTGGCCGATATCTTCGGCACTGGTTTTGTACGACAAGTTATTACACTCTGGGCTTTGGGTTGTGTCCTGTTTTGGACAGAATTTGTGACTGGCTTTGAAGCTGATGTCAACTTCAATTCGGTTGAGTCTAAAACCTTATTCAGTGCACAACCGGCGCCTATAGGAGACTCCTTTGACTGATTTGACGACTGATTCGTTAGGTTCAAAGATGATGGCTCCGTGGGTTGACCACTGATCTGCTCCTTATGTTTTGGCAAAACTATAGATATGGCGGCACTCGACTCAATGCCATTAAGGGGTTGGCTATGAATGGCATTCAGTGAAGGCTTATTGCCGTTCAATCGATGAGACTCTTTCCGATATGACTGCAATTGCTTTAATTGAGACTCTCTTTTGGCATCTTTTGATTCCTTATTCTTATTACTCGATGTTTTTGTATCGACATTCTTCTGGCACTCGGAGACAATCACCTCTTCTCTGCTCTCTTTGCTGTTCGAATTGGAATTGTCGTCAATAATGAGATTCTTGTCATCCATTTGTGAATTATCATCGATTAGTTTATTGTCAACCAATGAGTTATCCATTGGTTTGGGACCCGATTCCGAAGTATTGTTTGGAATGACATCACTAGCGTTGGAATCACTGGTGGCGTCACAATTAGGCACTGAATCTGTTTTGGTATTCGAAGGCAAACTCATATCACACTCAACGGAGTCAATCAATTCCCGCTTAACCCTTGCGTTCATTGATTTCAAGTCTTTATTATCTTTGATTAGGTCGCTGTTTATTCTGTCCTTATCTCGAGATTCGTCACTATTTGTTATTCGGACCGCTTTTATAGGCGACGCCTCACATCTCTTGTGTTTATTGTCCTTAATCTGAATGTTCTTTTCGTTGAAATCAGTGTTGACATCACGTCTACCATTAAGGACAACACAATCAGTTGTGTCATCTGTTGATCTTATGAGGGGCTCGACTCTGGCCGAGTGCTTCTCTCGAGTTTTGGACGCAGTAATAGTTGTAGTGATCGTCTTATGAAGTGACTGTTCTTTCATCTCTACATCTGTCGCCTCTTTTAGGGATAGTTTACTACTAATGCTATGATTATTGTGTTTCTTGTGATGTCTTTCATGAATTCTGTCGTTTCTCTCCTCTCTATCCCTATCCCTATCTCTATCTCTATCTGAATGCCTTTCAATGGAATCATTCTTATCATTAACACAATTATCGTTGAAGTTATTGGACATCATATGACTGGTGTGTTGTGAACTGCATTTATGTTCAATGGGCTCGCATTTAATCGATGGCGTCATCGATGGTGTTGTCGATGGAGTAGACGTATTGTCACTCAGATATGTCGGCGGTCTGTCAACACTGGATGATAGCGATGGCGATAACAATAATGGCATCGATGACGGACTCATAAAAGCTGACGATAGGCCGGGACCTAAACGCACAGCACACAAATACATAGCATTTAATTGATTTGTACTGACAGTCATTAAAAGCCATAAAATATAATTGATTTTTACTGAAATCTAAATTTAATTCACATTATTTTCTATGCCTTTAAGGAAACGAACGAAAAAATTACAAATAAAACAATTTTATCGAATGATTGGCAGAAAAATGAGAGAAAATAAAAATAAATTTGATTTTAAAAATCAATTCTTTTCTTAAGTTAGAAAAAAGAAGAAAAACTTGAAAATCAATACAAAAAACTAATGAATTTAAGACAATTTATGAAAAATTATATAAATGACGAATTGAAAGACATTTATCATTGGTTTGTCGCTCAGAATATATGTAAATCAATGCAGTCGAGTGGGAAAGACATCGCAAGTGGCCACAGATTACACCCTAAGATGTAGGCGCTTATGATGTATAGTATTTTATAGCAATAAATATAAATTTTATGGATTTCTCTATCAACTCATCACATATGGAGAGCCTTCTTATGAGGGCTTCAATAGGAAAGTGCATAAGAGTTGACGATTTTTGAGAAGCAAATAAAAAACCAAAAATATAGTATTTATATGCAAATAGACTTTTCTTTAAATTCAAGTGTTTTCTCTATAATAACATTACGAAAGACGTCTTAATTATAAAATTTGGGAATATTTTCGCCAAAAGAGTTCCCTTTTAGGCGACAAAGAGTCCAAAGAATACATTAAATTAATTCATTTAATGCAAAGCATTTTGAAATCTCAATACAAGTCTCCGGCAATTGATTACAAGTTTAGAAACTTCTCTCTAATAGTTTGAAAGATGGGATTTCACCGAATAAAAAATAGGTTCGCTTTGCGCTCAGCATAAAAAAGATGTTCAAAGGATTACTTACTGGAAGCGTATGGCGACGGCATTGACGACACTCTCGGATAGAGTGACGGCGAATGTAAGTCAGGACTCGGACTCATTGGCGACAATGAATTTGGCGAAAATATGTTGAAGAGGTGCGCATTCGTGTTGTAACTGACGGGACCCGACGGCCCGAACGTTATCCCATTCAACTGGTGATAGCCTAATGAGAAAAGAGGTCATAAATTTCCGCCAATTTCACAACAAATACAATATTTCTATTCAGAGGCACATCCCTTGATAGTGAGCCGGCACTAAATTCTCTTAATTAACCCGTTTATCAGTAAAAAGGCTCACTTTTCCAGAGATATAATAATCAAAAGAAAAGCTGAGGATATCATAAAAAGGTCTGACAAAAAATGTTTGTAATGATTGCGTAACGCAAACAGAATTATCGCTCGATTTTCAGATAAAACTATTGATTAAAAGAATAAAAATTCAAAACTCAAAGAAAAAACATTGAAATTCATAGATAAGTAGCTCTTCAGACAAACCCTAAATATTTGAAACAAAAACAACAAAAAGCGAAATCAAAATTACGATTCAGACGGAGAACAGAATAAATTGGAGGGAATTATACAAAACTATATACTGAATAATAAATTGCATTAATTTCTCAAACATTTGACTTCGTTTTGAAACTTAAGCTCTGAAATAGACTTTAGATTTTGCTTTCAATGCATTCAATGAATAATTTTAGTCAAAATCTAAGCATTAATTCACATAATTATAGGTTTTATTAAAGTGTGAGAAAAAATTAGACAAATATTAGACAATTGTCATAAGAATTGCATACTTTGTTGCGCTGTCAGTGACCAGAAAGAGCTCGGAGTCAGTGGTGATGTCGGCGTCAGTGCGCTGTAAGGATTGTAGTGATATATGTCTGTCGGATAGGCCAGGGCTGGGGGCAAACTACTGGCCAGTGGCGAACTGAACGCCGACTGAAGGTGTGCGGCGCCGGCACTCGAGTACCGGGACATGAATGAGAACGGATTGATAGCTCCGTACGGACTCATTGGTGAGTATGGGAATGGGGTCGGAGGCGCTGGGGTTGCGATATGACAGCGACCCTCGTTTGCAGAGCACGAGTCTGCCGTTAGACTGATTGGAGAGGCGCCCGAAGAGTCCATCGTTGGACAGACCGACTGAGCCTTCAATCTTCAAATAGTTGTTTCGCTAATTCTCTAAACTATTTGTTATTACATTTGTTTTCTCTCTCTTTTAATATTTTGCTTTTTATTACGTTTTCTTAGTTTTGCTTCAAATTTATGTAATGTTTTCCTTTAATACTCGTATTTATCGTTAAATTTATTAGTTTTTTGTCAGTTTTTCTTCTTTTTTGCTGATAAATGTGTTTATATATCAAATAGTCTTTTGGTTTCACATCTTCTCAAACGTCGTCTTTAACTCATTGTTCACTTTATTTGTATTCAAAACAGTAATCAATTGGTTTCTGAAAATATTGTCTTAAATTGCAATCGTTTTGACCAAAAGAAGCCATAATTTCGATGACATTAATCTCAAATAATCTCAAATAAGACTATCAATCAAATGGTAACGCAATTAATGACTTGTCAGTGAAGATAACAGTGTTTTGAATAAATATATTGATTACTAAATAACAACAAATATATAATCAGATTATCAGACAATAAATGAGTGAATCGACTGAAGAAAATATGGAAACAAATCAGTTCTTCAGCAGTGAATCAATTGCACCAAACATTTAAATAGATTTGAATAAACATTGAATAAAAACGTAAATAACTTTACTGGATATCAATTCTTGGTTTCTGTGAATAATTATTAATCAAATTGAGTGCCAATTAATTTGAGGCCAAAATCAAAACACTTGTTATAAAAAATTTATTTGAAATTCAAATCCGACGATAAAAATAAGGGAAAAATATTTTGTTTACTTCACTTCAGTTTCACTCAAATCGGTTCCGAAACAATTAAATTCAGAGAAAAATCAAAATCACCTTTGTTTTAATCAATTTTATTATTATTACTCTTTTGGTCGAAAGTGTGGACAGAATTGCGGATCAAATCAGAAGCCAATGGTTTTTAAGGAAAAACACTAAACTTTTAAGTAATGGTTGAGTCGATGTCTATGACTGTCATTAAGTTTTTGAATTCAGTAAACAATTAAATCAAATCCGAAATCAATTGTTGACACAAACAGTCAAATAATTTGTTGTTTTTCTTGTGAGGACTGCTCTTCACTCTTCACATCCATATCTTGTGACGCATTAAACGGATGAGTCGACTGTCGGAGCGATGAGTCGATCGAAACGGACGGCTCTGACACTGGTCTGAGCGCTCACTCTATAGAGTAGAACAGACTGTAGTATAGTCTGAGCCCTCAGTAAACACACATCACTTGCGAGCATACAGTCAGACATTTTACTTGTTTTGCACGTAATCATCATTAGATCATTTCCCATAATTATCTCAACTCTTAACCAACTTTCAGTCCTTCTCTATGCTTATATAATAGCATCAATTGTGGAGATGTGTGTCTCTAAAAGTGCTAACTCTTCGCTCTTTGATTCACGGGTTTGGAGGAAGCATTTGATTTGGAAGTGAGAGTAAACAACACTCGCCTCTGATTGGTTGACATTATGAGTGCTCATAATGTGACGCAATAACAACCAATTTATTAGGAGTAGACATCCAATAAACATATAGACGCCTACGAGTCTGTCAGCGAGTTTCTCGTCTATCGATCTGTTTGCTCTGCTCTTAACTATTCCAGACTTTTTGGCAAAAGTTCGTCTCACAGACTATTGCTGTCCAACTAATTTGAAAACAAGTTTTTGAATATTTGAGAGTATTTCCAAGAACCAATATAATTTTTGTTTTGTAATGCAAATTCGAGTCATTTCATATGCCTCTGTTATAGCACTAGTGTGACTAATTTATCAAGATTAGCCCCAAATCATAGGTAATAAAACTCGAGTTTCATATTTTAGTTAACTCTTTTCAAAAGCTTTTTTCAATCACTTCTCAAAACTATTCAAAAAAAGTTTTTATGATTTTCTTCAGTATTTGACGAAAGGGTTGAAAATTATTGGAGTCAAACAATTCCTCTAAACTACGATTTAGTCCTTTTTATGCACACATTTTATATTAAAAGATCAAATAAATAAAACCATAAAAAGGCTCAACTCTTAAAAGAGATGATTGAATAAATGTTTTTATTCTTTCAGTGAATTTGATAAACAAATAAATGCTTTTTGGAGACGAATAACAAGTAATCAATTGATTATTCATTTTGGAAATACTCTGAAAACAACACTAAATTTTGTGGACAACTATCGTAAACGAGTAGTCGATAAGTAAAGAGTTTTATGGAGAGTCCAATCAATTTTGAGGCCGACTTCTTGTCCGGCGATCGGATTATCTCTTCCTATCCGACAGTCTCTCAACGATATTATGAACACAAGTTTTACAGAAACCAATGCAGACCTGATTCCGACCAAACAGTTCTGTTGCACTCAAACAGGTCTCAAACCAATTGATTCATTAATTTTCAAATTGTTTTCAAATTCATTATTCATTTTCAGAGTTTGTTTAATAACTTTGTCTCCAAATAACGATATAATAAAACTGAAGAAACGAATCAAAAATATAGACTTCAATGTTGACGAAGAACTCAATCGGTTGGACAATAAGGTGTCCGGAAAGTGGAAGAAAGTCTGTCTCTTATACCATATTTTCAATGATTTCGATTTAATTGGTTTTCTTATTCATCGAATTAAAGGGCGGACAGAAAGTGAGACCCGACTCAACATTATGTCGAATACAATGCGAAGACAATGAGGTCTTCGACATTAAGGCCTGTATTAACGGAACTATTGTTGAAATCAATTCCAAACTCATCGATGATTACCATTTGTTGACACAAAAAGTGAGTTTTCAGTCAAATTGTTGTCAAATAAATGATGTCATTTGTTCTCTCGATGGCAGACCTGGTCTGACGGCTATATCGCTATTATTCTTCCCTTTCGATGGAAACACGAGTCAGAAAAGGACTCACTCTTAAGTCCAGAAGAATATCGAGTTTTGTTAGAAAAGGACAAAAATTTATGATTCACTGGTTTTGCAATAAAATGAGAATCACTTTCATCATGTCTTCAATTTTTTGTTGTCTTTTGATTATCTCAAGAACTCTCAGATACTCACGAAATGTCAGATTTTTAATAAACTTAAAAAACGCGAAAAATACAGAATTTTTATATTAAATTAAATTAAAAGCGACAGACATTTGACACAAACCTCCGATTCTTTGACACAAAGAAATCGAAGGATTATTCAAAACAAATGGTAATAAATGTGTTTAAAAAAATGAATATAAGTGTCGTATAAATTAGTTAATGTCTATAAATCGTTGCAATTCATCGATTTGTTCCCTAATCTCGTGTTCGCGACAGAGTTTGTCCAACTGTTCCTTTTCTAATGTATTCTTCTCTTTACTCTTCAGGGCTTCGATTTCTTTCAATTTCTTCTTCAGATTTCGTAATCGTTTGGTGGGTTCGGTGGCCAACGGCTGTCCGAACTCATTTCGGGACACATTTTCGTCTTTGGCCTCACTTTGAGCCGATTTCTTCGTTGCTTTGTTTGCATTGGTTTTAGGCTTTTCTTCAATTGTCAGTGAATTCAATGCTTTGTTTACTTCTTTGACATCAGATTCTTGTTTTGCTTTCGATTTCTTCTTTTTATTGTTCAAAACAGTCTTCCATTCGTTGTCAACGGTAAGACCGGTCGCCAATTGTGAGGCCGGCGGCGGACTTACGGCCAATTGAGTCGATGTCTTCACTCTGTTATCCTTTTTTCAGATATGATTCACACAATTGGTATTCAACGATATAATCAGTGATTTCAGAATTAGTTTACCTTTGAATTGGTCTGCATTTGAGGGGTCAGACCTGGAATGAGACCTGGAATGCCGGCGCTATCCCTGTCTTGTTTCCATTGTTTGCCTTTAGACATATAGAGGGGAACTTCTTCCTGAGGGACGTACCCCTCTCTGACGCGTCTCTGTTTCCTCCAACTGCCGTCCGGCCGCTGAGAAGAGGCGATATATTTTCCCGTTTCGTCTGTTATATAATTGGACATCACTTTTGGACCAATTAATACCCGAAATACCAATTATTGTGTATTTAATGAGAAATTTAAATAAAATGCAAACGTTTTTCAAAATATCGATTGAATTCTTGTCACAAAAACCAGATATAAGGCAAACAAATCGATTGAAAGCCCTCTAAAACATAGATATTATTTGAGACATGCATTCAATTATGGTTTAAATTAAATTTTCATTTAATTAATTAAATAAACTCTAAAATAAATGAATTGATTTAAGCGTAGATTCAGTTGTTTTCCAGTTTTTCACTGAATATACTGTTGAATGAAAAGCGTGTTTTTATCAGCAGTTTTCCACAATTATTAATAAATGGGTTAACTCTCAGTTAAGTGATTGCCTTAAATTAAGCTTAAAATCAGGCAAACGAATAGTTATGCAGTTAACACGTTTTGTTTGAATTCAGTTTCTGTAACCAATGGAAACACTTTTTATTATTCTTTGATTTTCGATTCTTAGCGCTAAATATGAATATATGACACGAATTGCATGAATTGCAAGATTATAACTTCAACACTAACTATCAATTCTTGAGATATTAATGTTACAAATTATAAATAAAAGCCCATAACTGCGGCCATAATGTGATCAAAGTGTGGTCATTCAAATTCATGGCAATTGTTTCCTTTAAAACTTCAAAATATGTGAATTGTTGTCAAATAATTTTTTAGTTTCACAAAAATTGAAATAATTTCAAATCAATAGCGAATTATAGGATGATTTAGGAATGGATATAGGGATGGATATACCCAACACTTCCATTACATATCCTTCATATGATCAATGGCTTGAGGCCCGGGGTTTGCCGCCTAATACTCCTCCGACACCGATAGGAGTGGACTCAATTGATTTGGATTATAGATTATATTTGGAGAAACCCGAAGACCAACAAATTGAAAACATAAGACACCGGCGCTACCAAAGGGGTGAAATCAATATTTATGGCACTCACTCACAAGATGATCAGATTTTACCCAGAGTAGGCCCGGCTCATTGGCATCTATGGTATCCAACGTTTATTGATCTTGGTCCAAATAGTTGGGCCCCATTCAGTAGATCGGAAAGGTTTGAGAATATTCTGGGCTCTTTTGGATATATCTTAGGCGACAATATAGTTTCCGGAGACGACAACATCTATGATAATCAAGTCTGGAAAGTATCAAAATTTCAAATAATCGGCGAAGAAGAGCATCAAACGGCGGAATTGGTTGAGTATGCTTGCAAAATTGTCCATGTTCGCAATTTCAATTACCTTTCTGTCTTTGAAGCGGGTAATCAGGTTCTGAAAGAAGCAAATGTTCTCTTCGACGCCAATCATCAGAATATTATGAAAGTTTTCGATAATATTTACATCGAAGACAATGAAACCAATTTTCCGTATCTTTTCATCGCATCGATTATGGAACTTATGGAGGGAAATGTTGATCTCTTGATTAGAGCTGATCCAGGAAGGTTTCTCTCTGATGAACACTGCCATTGGCTTCTCAAAGACATGGCTGAGGCTATTGATTATCTTCATAATGGAATGCGTGGCCCTAACGGAGAGAGAGTCCGAATCGTTCACATGGCCATCAGAACCGCCAATATTTTGTATAAAAGGTATTCAAAAAACGAGAGGAATAGATTCAAGCTAGCTGACTTTGAGGAATGCATTATATACGACCGTCACTTCACTGTAATGGGTAGACCTGATTTGTGGCATTCTTCAGACCCTAACAGTCTTCCACCGGACGTATTGCCCGATCCCAATAGGATTCCGTACGCGCTTTCAGTGAGTGCCCCCGAGATTCTGGCCGCTCAGCAGCCATTTGTCGATAGGACTAACATCAGAACTATGCCTAACGATGTCTTCTGTTTAGCCTCGAGTATAGTCTTTTGTAAAGTAAAAAACAGAACTGAAGGCGAGACCCGCGCTATGCGTATGATTCAAATGATGAATGAGCTCCACGATGGGAAACCCCCACCGCCCCACTCGTTAGAAAACCTGTTGTTAAGAGCCTCGCATCCGAACCCAAAGGAAAGATCAACCATAAGAGAAGTACTAAACCACCCGTATATGACTACACCACAAAACTTTGGCAAAAAAAGGCACCCCTTTTCCAAATTTAAATTCTTCGGTAAATGAAATCAATAATAAGTATTGACATCAAAATAATTTCCAAAATAATCAAAATAGTGTTCAAATTTGTTGATTTAAAGATTCTCTAACTTTTTGCAGGAATAATCTGTAGGGGAATATCGAAGGAGTGTTGGTATGGGATAGTGTGCTAGAGTGTGGTCGGGTGTGCCATCTGGTGGAATGACCCGCCAGTGCTTTGCTATAATAATATGTGAATGACCTCAATATTGTTAACATTAGACAAATGGAGACTAAATTGTGTAGAGTTTATGCAAAACTAAAAATTAATAATTATTTTTGTTTTGAATTTCAAGTATTTTTCTTTTGCAAAGCATTCAATACTTTGCATAAATCTATTGAATAATAGTTTGTATAAAAGTTGATGGTTTATATTCGGTGAAAAAAGCACCGAAATAAGTGTTTTAATAATATTAGCGCTAAAACTGTGTCTCAAAATCAATAAATAAGAGAAAACTATTCATTAGTTTTATGTTTTGAAAGTTAAACGTTTTTCATATGATTTCTGAAGTTTTGATGAAAACATTTATTTCTTTTCATTTTTCAAATCAAACAAAACCTTTTTATTCAAATGTTTACGAATTTCTAATCATTTGTTTAAATTAATGACTAATTGATGTCTGAATTAAGTGAATTGACTGCCTTTCAGACCAAAAATAATTGATTTCTTCATTTGTTTGGGTTTTTCGTCTCAAACTTGACATCACTTTTCGTATAAATTATGCGAAAGTTTTTCAATCATTTAATTGAATATTAGTTATGAATATTATTGACAATAATTGCGACAAAAACTCTAAATCAAAGCAAAAACAGAAAATATTGTTTGACTACAACTCAAGAGTGTTATGGCCTGAAGAAGACGTTGAGGTAGACATGGATTATGTGCCACAACCGCCACAAATAAGTGACGAATCATCCAATAGTGCCATCGAAGACATCAATGATATCATTGGTCCACAAACTGCGGACAATCTCCCAGAAAGTGTTGAACCATTGGAAGATAATAACGGGTTAACCGACGACAGAATTGTTGCGCCCATCAAAATATCAAAGAATAAACGGAAGAATTCAAAGAACTGGTCAATCGTTGGCCAAAAGCCAACTAAAAATAAACAAAATAACGGCGTTTCCGGTGATATCTGTCCAAAAGATTTCGGACCTAAAAGAAAGGGACGAAAACCGAAGGCCACCACAAATGGCTTCAAAGTAACCGAAGACACACCACATAAACCTCCGCCGAAAAAGGTTTCAATTTATTTGACTTCAATTCAGAATTTATTTTAATTAATTTCATTGGTTTTTGTTTTAATTGATTTAATAATTTTAAAAAACAATTTTATCTAAATTTTAAACAATCTTTTGGTGCAAATCAGGCAAAGAAGTCACCGACAAAAGAGACTAAAAGTGAGAGAAAACGAGTGGAAAGGGATTATTCCAAACAAAAGTCGCCAAAAGAACCGAAGGATAGAAAAATGGAGACCTTCTGGCAATTCAATTGTCTGCTATCGAAAGTGGCCGAAGACTTCCATCAGATTCTTCCGAATGAGATTCTCATCAAAATTTTTAATATAGTTTTAGAAAAAGAGATAAATAGAACCGAATCTATGATTAAGTAATTGATTGCATTTGTTTACAAACTCTAAGTTAACGGCATTTATATGTTTAGTCTGTCCCGAGTCTGCGAGAGTTGGCGTAAAATAATAACAACGACACCACTCCTGTGGCAAAGCCTTGATTTACAAACTTTCTCGGACGCGGGCTTTCCGTACAATGATTTGTTTCAACTCCTGGAAGAACACCAACTCTTCAATCACTTGCGGTCATTGAATTTGAACGGTTGGAGCGGCGCTAATGCTGAGCGCATTATCGAGAAAATTGTCACCAATTGTGGTCACAATTTATATGAAATTTCGCTAAAGAACTGCAAAAACATTTTCGCGGATTTTCTGCAATCTCTGAGCACTTACTGCACTAATCTTCAGATTCTGGACATCTCTGGAATTACGGTATTCTTTGATTTTTCCATTCATTAAGAGATTTTAGTTTTGATTTAAGAGTCGGAACATTTGTTTATTGATTTATCATTACTCTAATAATGACTCAGTTTCGCCGTTTCTCTATATTTCGCGATTATATCCACATTGGGTTTCGTCGACGAAAGGCTGCCTCTCATCAGACAAATCAAAGTCCTTTCGGGACTTCAGTATTTCGTCCGTTCATCGAAAAGTGTGGCCCAAATCTGTTGTCACTGAAAATATCTGAGAATACAATGCCTTCATTTCATTCTTGCATTTCATCGATTATGGTATTAATCCTCTCTTTTGTTCAAAAAGTGTTAAAAACCAATTTGTTTGACAGGAGTTCTGTCCAAACCTGGAGTTGTTGGACATATCGAATGTGGAATCGCTGACAAAGTCTGCCTCAATATCTGTAGAGAAACTGCAGACGTCGTGTCCCAAACTGCGAGTGTTAAGGGCGGCAAACATAACGTTCACGTCTTCGACATCCGGTTCACAAACAGATGGCTTTACATCTCTGGAAGAGCTGAGTATTCCGTTTAACGCCGACTTCTCGACACAAATCATACAAAACGCACACACAGACAATGTTTTGGAGCAGTTGACCAAAAACGCGGAACACCTCAAGCTTATAGACATTCGCGGAGCCCGATATCTTTCGCACAGGGCTCTCGTCAAGATTCCCGCCTGGAATATACAACACCTCTCAGTCAGCAATTGTCCCAAACTTATGACAGAACAGTTGGAAATGGCTTTCACTAAGGTTTGCCCAAATTCTTTAAATTCTGATTCAATTTAGAGGTCTTTGAAATCCAATGATTTGATTTCAATTATTTTGAAATATTTTTATTGATTTATTCAATTTGTTTGACATTTTGTTCTTTGATTTGTTTTGTTTATTGATTTTCTTATTTTCTGTTTGACTGAATAGTGGAGTAAATCACTGATAGACGTCGACATATCGTGGAATACCAGTGAGGAGAGCGTCAACTCATGCATGAAATCCTTGTGCGAAGTCGGAGAACAAGAATCACAGCTCAGAACACTTCAGTTGAGAGGGTCCGCCGTCTCTTACGAATCGATTAAATCTCTGTTCAGAAGTTGTCCCAAATTAGAGTCAATCGATTTGCAGTCGTGCAGAGGTCTGCCCAGAGGTATAAAGAGGGCCTACTCTGGGTCTGAACTTCTTTCACTCAAAACAGAAGTATTTGAAGGAAAATATGATTGAATGCAAAGTAAAGAGTAAATCAATTTTTAAAAAATGTATATTTTTTTTATAAACACTGCTCTCAATGGAGGCTTCAATTCACACATTTGTTTCCCTTTCCATCCAATTCTTTGCCCATAAAATTCAGTCCCAATTATTTAATAATTAGTTTTGAATCCAAAAATGATCTGAACATTAATTCGTGAGTTTTTTTTTATTAATCCAATTCTTGGTTTTTATATACATTGAGACCACATTTGCGATTAAAAGACACCAAAACTCGGGAAAAGAGTCAATACAACCAATAATAGGCCACAAATTCCCAGCATTTGAGTCCGTTTACACTTTTTTCAAACCTTTTTAATTATTAATTAATAATGCGATTAATTATCGGTTTATTATTTTAATTGCAATTAACTTATTATTATTTTAAGTCTAAATTAAATAAATTGTTGATTATATTTGTTTTTGTTTCGGTTTATATTTTATCTCTCAGTTGATAATGAAATTGATTTTTAGTTACAAAATATAATTGATTTCATATATTTTTAATCCAATAATATATATAAACCAATAATTTTAAAATTAATTTAAATAATCATTAGTT
>JAQGBD010000527.1:0-28300 GCA_034698165.1 Punctoribates punctum | reverse complement strand
TGTCTCTCTCTCTCTCTCTCTCTCTCTCTCTCTCTCTCTCTCTCTCTCTCTCTCGTAATAAACACATTTGAAATGTTTTTGCATATTCTGTGCGGTTATTTGCATCAATAGTTATAATCGGAGCGAATAAATGCTTTTCTTCATTATTTTGGTTTAAATGAATCATTTAAATGATGACTAATTCTGTCGTCACTTTCTATCTGTATTTGATTATGTAATGTATTCACTCGGGAGTCGAGTTGAGCTCATATGAGCTGGAGTTGAGCTAGATGATTTTAGTTCCTTAAATATCTTTTTCCATTTCAAAGCTAAATATTTGCGATTTAAATGAGTAGACATTTGCTTATATTATAATATTTGTGAATCTGTTATTGAATTGAATGTATGAAACTAATTGACTAAGAATTTGCTTGTTAATGTTGCAGTATGGCACCACGACACCGTTGCTATGATGTTGCCCGAGAAGGCATCAGATGTGGAGGACGCTGACGAAGATCTCTTCGAAGAAGAAGACTCTTCTTTTCATACAAAGTGAGTCCAAACAACTCTTTTCTTGTCACTTGAGTTCACATTATTATTAAGCTGTTTGTTAGAGTCTCTTTGTGAACAATGATACCAAGAGTATTAAGTCGAAAGCAAATGATGTATTGCATAGTAAGCATCTGCAGGACTATCCAACTAATGCCTCAATATTCAGAGGCTCTGAAAACTTGCTTAGAATTTGTGGAATTCCTCACTCAGAGCCCAAAACATGTGACAAACATTTCCTGATTTATCCGAAAACAACAAAATTCTGACTCAAATTAGTGTAAAATAAAAGGATTTTGTAATCATATTTCACTATACTTGATGGTCATTGATCATTGAAATTTTTCCAAAAGCAAATTCCCTCTAAATGAAAAAAGACCTTGCATATATCTGATTGGCGAGGATCTGATCTGTTGTGCGCTTTTGGATTCCAAATCCTTAGCGACAAATCATTTTCCATTCATTTTATATAATATCTATGGATTTGTTGGCAATAATGTGAAAATTTTTCGATTCTTTCATTAGAAGAATTCAATAAAATAAATCTCATTTCAAATAAGACTTCGAAAATAGAAATAATCTTAATTTAAGCCAAAACTCTGTTCATTGCATTTATTCTCGTCTATGACTAACTTTTTTAGAGCTCACACTTAAGGTATAAACTGATAGTCTATAGAAAAAAGTTGTCTCAAAACTATTTTAGTGAAGTCTGAGTTACGCGATAAGCAAACCATTAGTGGCACCCCTTTTGTTCGAGTATTTAATCGAAAATATTCATAAAAACCATTTGTTATAATCAAGATATTAGATTTCGTTTAACTCTAATTGAAATTCTTCATTCTTAACGAGAATACTTCACTCCATTGTGTCGTTAATCTTAACTTTTATCAATAAAAATCATATCAAATTCAGACGTAAATGAACCAGAAATTCGTTTTGAATACCATTTACTCAGAGCTGAAAAACTTTTAACATAAAAAGATTTGAAAAAAAAACATAAATAGATTTGAATCCATTTTCAAAGTTTTATTTTTGTTGATATATTTGTGACAAAATTAATCCGTTTTGATATAAATTTAGAAAATAGTGATTTCGGTATTTGTCTGATGTTTGAAACTAATTGAAAAGCGATGGTTGAAGTGATGGTTGAAGTGATGGTTGAAGGCATGAGCCCAGCTATCAATAGTCCATCACATCATTCGTGACGAATGCTTTTCAATATTTCTTTGCTTTAGTCGACACCATTCAAGACTGTGATTAACATTTGTGTCGAAAATGATGAACGACTTGTGAATGTCACACAACTATTACTCTTAAGGCAACTGTTCTTTGATTCTGATATTAATTTTACGTTTCACTCGAGTTTAGACCAAAATCCAAAATTAGAGATCTTATTATACAACCATTTGAGGGAAGCCTCCGATGTTTGGCAGTCAATCAGTATATCTATTTGTAAATCAATTTGATTGAGGGCTTACTTTATTCCTGAAGTTTATATAATGGATGCAATTTATATCTTATGTAAATATAATGAATTAAGTCATTGATATGAAGTGAAGTACAAAATTAAGTCTTAACTCAATCATTGAATTCTTCATTAAGTTTTCCAATAAAATGTTTGAAGAAATAATCAAAATTACATTTTGCCGGCTCTTCATCCCTTGTGCCCTCTCTATGCCTTATCTGTTGATAGTATGTATTGTGAGGGCCGACGGGTCATAATAAAGTAATCACTTTTGATCTATTAGATACACATCGCACTCGACATTGTAGTGATGAGAGCTCAACACTCCGAGCATTAGCTCCGACACAAATGCAACCAAAAATATATGTCTCTTCTTCTCTCTCTTTTTGCCATTTTTTACAATTCGTTGTCTTTCGTGTGTCGGATGAGATATGTTTTGAAATCCAAAGGTTTGAGTGAATCCTCACGCAATCCATTGGTTTAACTAAAAGTTCAAAACTTTTATTTCTATTTTGGACTAATTTTCTATTCTTTCTTCAGGGATATGGCGACTACAGAGCAGAGTGTATCTGTCTCTGGCAATCCATCACTTGGATCAGCACAAGACATAACACCTGCTTCTCCTTCGCCAT
This sequence comes from Punctoribates punctum, assembly GCA_034698165.1. NCBI lineage: Eukaryota > Metazoa > Arthropoda > Arachnida > Sarcoptiformes > Punctoribatidae > Punctoribates > Punctoribates punctum. Next base: position 25,675 of record JAQGBD010000527.1, on the reverse strand, counting down.
CGATTTCGCCGAAAGATAGAGGTAAGAGACTCTTCTTCGCCATAATAAGCCATTTATTGCACTCGAATCGCATGACTATAAGATTAGACATAAAACACGCAAATTATGCATAAAATGCATTAAACATAAACACATAGTTTTGGGATTTTTTAGACCATTTATATTGTGTTTGCTTTTGATTATCAGACAAAAAGTAAGTTAACGTTAAAACAATCTTCTTATACAAACATAACCACTAAACTCATACAATAGAAATGTTTGCTCAGAATTATATTCACATCTAATATGTAATAAGAAGTTCACTCAAATCAGGACTATAACCACTCATGAGAGTGAAAGAGAGATGATCAAGCAATCTTATGAATATATTGATTTAGTTATGAATCATTGAGTGCTACTAGCAGATTTTGTTGGCTTCCTCTGGTTATTGATTTTCTTTGTTAAATTTTGAGCTCAATTCTTTCATCTTGGTTATGCTTTTATAGAGGCTAATAATCTTTCATCAAAACGTATTCAAAGAATATATAGAATATGTGTGTATTTGAGACCAACATTAAGAATAAAATCTTTACCAAAAAGTTGTTTCGAATATTGATTGAGAAGAAAAAAATTCATTTGGGTTTTAATCAAATAATTATTCAAATCGCAAATACTTTAATCTTTACTTTTTTTTCTTCAGTTTCTTTATTTAATTTATTTCTCTTCTCTCCCAAAGAATACACAAAAATCATTTTAAATCTCATGAATTATGTAAAGAATGAAATAAAGTTCATTTGTGTCCTTATTTTAATGTCACAAATATTTTATTCAACTCTTCTCTATTCCACTCTTTAAGAGAAAAAAGTCTTATAAACTATAATCGCTTTCAATTCGATATATTCGCTAAAAAAAACTCTTTAGAAGCGATATTTGATATCAAAAATTATATATAAAATATTGTAATTAAATGCAACGAAAGATTTTTTTGACAAAATGGAGTCAAATGTTTGCTAACATTTGCATAATTGGTTCAATTCCTCTAAAGTCGAGTCAGAATAAGCGGAAGACTAGACCTAATCGCAGAGTGTTTTCATTGGAAAAATATTTTTAGTTTTTTATTTAATTATCAGAAGTTCTCATAATATTTGATTTGTTTTTATCTTTAGGTTATTTTTTGAAGATAGAGAAGAATTTAATTAATTTGACAAAAGAAACCAATGATAACGTTCGCATGAAATGTGAATTTCGTGGCCATCCATTGCCTTCAATCCGTTGGCTGAAGAACGAGGCGCCGGTCGAACAGGAAAGACCACGAATACAAATCAAACAAAATATACTGACTTCAGGCAGAATAAGATCGAGACTTATAATTAATCAGATCGACACACATGACCAGGGATACTACAAGTGCGAGGCTTCTAACGCGGCCGCCACTCTCGAGACCACTGGTGTACTCCTCATTCGCGCCGGTATTAAATCAATAATTTAAGAGTCAATTAAAATTTATGTGTTTCTTATGCGTTGCCATATTTCCTTTGCAAACATTAGGGCACATTCATCCTGCAGGTGCTCCCATACCATTACCTGATTACGCGCCTCTTTATCCTAATGTTGAATTTCCAGGACTCGGCGGAAGGTAAGCATCATTTCTAATAGATATTTATTTTATGGCTGTTCTCGCAATCAATTCAATCAAAGCTCTAATACTATTACCGCTAAAGTGAACCTTCCGTTCAGTTTTAGTCTTACACTCAGTTAATTAAATGTGAAATCAATGCACAGAATAATGAAACGACACAACAATTGAAAACAATTTATTTAATTGTTTATAATTTCATTCATTAGTCATTTATATGTCATTCGACTGCAAATTGAATCCCTCCTCAAAGTCATTGCCATTTATTGAAATGAATTCATTTTTTATGGTTTGTGTTTCCGAATCGGATTTTTATTCATTTTGTGCCAAATTAACAGATAGTTCATGCATTTCATACATTTATTTATTTTGGTGCAATTAATTTCAAATTATTACCTTTCTTACTTATCTATCTTCTGCGATAAGCATTTATAGCTAAGAGTTAAATAAATTGAGTTTATATTTGTTGAAAACCTGAATCCATTGATCGATAGCATTCTTCAAACAGTTACCGGTCTTTCATTGAAAGCCATAATTCATCGTTAGCTCCGATTGAGGTTCAGTTGAAAATTAGATTTGAACCTAAAATTACTTGTAATACAACTCTTTATTTGGAGATTATTTCAGTTGAGATTAGTTTTCATTCAATTATTATTTCAATGAAAGCATTTGTTGTTATAAATCTAAATCAGGTATTCATTCAATCGATGGTTAGAAGTGTTGTTGAGTTTTAGCAAATCGTTTGTCATTAGTGACTGAAATGGTCTCTACTTATATAAACTGCTTTTATAATAGTGTTTCCTCTAATATTAGGTCTGACTCTATAATTACACAATCAGTTAAATAGTATGTGAGTCCTATTGAAGAACTTTTTTGCTCTATAATTAAGGCTCCAAATCAATGCATTCAACGTTTATGTCATATAACTGTTTAACACTGTTGTGAATGTGTGTGAGGTTTGTATGTGTGTCCCATCACTCAAACATTCGATGGCTTGAGATAAAAAAAAACAGGACTCTTGCCCCCCAGCCCTCTGCCACTGAAAGGCAAACAAACAAATCTGTGTTTATTAAAAAAACAATTTAAAAGTCAGGTACTCGTAGGTGTGTTTCATTTGCTAATGAGATAAGAATAAAATTTCTGAATTTTCTTTCTTTGAATAAATATAAACGAATGGAAATTGATTTTTCGGTCATCTAAGAAATGATGAGTGCAATTGTTCTGAGTTTTTGGACGCCCTCCCTGTGCCGACTTATGGATTCATTGAAATATAAGTCTAACGTGTATTTAGGCGTCGATTCAATACAAATAATGATGGGTTGCGTTGCATTCAACTTATCAATTGAGCCGTTCTTTAGAAGAATAACACATTTTGTTAAAATTAAAGTGCATTACAATCACTGAATTCACTTAAAACCAAAAGTTAACACAAATTACAAACTTTGGAGGAATTTGATTGTCTTTATGCGAATTCGCTTTTTCTTAGCATTTTATTTTTTTTTCGTATCGTTGGAGCGAAAAAACAATTTTTATTATTATTAAGCAAAGTATATATAATATCAAAATCCAGGGCTTTATTATTATTATACACAATATGTTGAATATTTGGTTTTCAAACATAAGACTAAGAGATCTCTTACTAAGAAGAAGATGAAGAAAGTGTTGCTCCAAACGATAAACAGAGACTCATATTATGTTTAAGAAGAAATGTATCGCATATTAGATGTGAATGAAATGTGAGACACAGTTCTCCCTTCGAGGGAATAGATATGATTTTTCGGTGTATTTCAGAGTAGTTTTTGCTGTTTTGCTCTTTCAATCATTTTTAGTCATAAAATCTTGGAACTGATAATAAAGTTCTTCTTATTAAGCAATTGGTGTGTGAGACAGCCTTATGAGAGCTCAGCATATGCTGACTCTTCGCTTCAAAATGAGAAAAAATTTATTAAAAAAATAATATATTTTCAAATTAAAATATTTTGAGTCAAAGCATTCGTTTGATAACTAAAGAAACCAAACAAACAAAATGATTAGTTTTATATCCGGATAACTTGTTTAGACTCTAATGGAAAAAAATGCAATGAATATAAACTTTTGCAAAATTAACCAAAAAAGTAATGACAGGACGGGGCGGATATAGAGAGTGTTTTTCAGAGTCAACACACAGTTGTTTTTGTTGGTCTGCGATCCCAATCCCAACCCATTTCTTGAATGTATGAGAAAAAGATAAAATTATGGAAATGTGATACCATTAGACGCAAGCAAACAATTTTTTAGTCTTTTTGTTCTCAAAAAACAGTATATTTTGTTGAGAATGTGTTCTAACGAAACATTTCGTGGATTTGTTTCTTCTTTTTTATTCCAATTATTACTTTTGAGAAGAGATATGACTTATGTTTGTTCTGATGTATTGTTTTTGAGGCAAACTCTCTGTTAGGCCACAAATATTTCGGTCAATCGTTTTCTCTTTTTTGAAGTCAATATTATTTCTAAATTTTGAACAGAATTTTAAATTTTTTCGTTTTTCTTCTCTAACGGAATAAAAACGATATTTTGTTATCTTTGGTAAGATTTGAGTTAAAATAGAAATGATTTGTTGTGTGGAGTCATTTGCCTCAGAAAAATGAAAGCAAAAGATTGATTGAATGTCTTTAATAATAAATCAATCATTTTTAATAATTGATTGATAAAAGCCTAAAACATTAGAGTAGTCGCCATTCCTTTGGAGTCCATCACAAAAATCAAAGATAATTATCGATAAATCATTTCAACTATTTTTGCAAATCAGTGGATAATATTTTTAAAGATAAAAATCTCAAAAAATTGCTTACATTTCATAATCGTTATAAATTGAATGCCATTCAAAGGTCAGACCCATTTGAAGAGCAAAATCACCAAAACTATTCCCAAACAAAATATATTTTATTTCCTGAAATGTCTTTCCGAGCAATTAATTTGAAAATTTTTATAATTTTATTCATTCAATAAATAAAAGTAAAAAAAGTTAAACGATTAGGAGAGGGTTCAGTCACATGATTTCAGACTAATCCTGTTCTAATTTTCTTCTTTATTAAAATTGATTATTTCGTGTTTAGAAGAGTTAATCAAAAAATTATGATTTAAGCAAAATATCATTTTTGCTAACATTTCAGCAAAAATTATCAATTTTTGTGATTAATTTTCGACCAGTTCTCAGACTTGAAGGGAAACCAATGGATTTTGTTTCAATTTTTTAGTTGAGCTCAATATTCAAGAATTTATTAAAAGATTATATGTGTGTGGGCTTAATGTGACCTTCAAATCGGTCATTTTGCTCGAGTAAACCTATTTTGGGTGAGACCTCATTCAATGCCTTTAATTAGTTTCCAAAATTCAATTAAAATTGAAATAATTGTTAACAAAAACATTATTTCTTACAAAAAACGGAAAACATTTTCACTAAAGACAAGAAAATATTACAAAAAATCTTTGCCTCAAATAACAAATAAATGTCGAAAACATTTTCAATCAGAAAAACTTTTTTTTGTGATAATGGCTTAAAAACAATGAATTGTTGTGCTGTTCACCGAATAGAGGGTCCAATTGTGTACTCAGTGATGACTACTAGAGTTCAGTATTTATAAACTTCACATAACATCGGTTTATATTAATTTTGTTGGAAATGCATTTGCATTATGTGCTGTTCAGCGATGACTGTCCTCCAAATCCAAATGTGCGGCACTTTTATTGCAAAGTATGGTTGAGTCTGAGTCTCGCACTTATTATTTACTCGGAGTCAGTCAGCTCTCTGTCAACTAAAATCAATGAAAGAGAAAACTTAGTTATGGGGATGAGTTCATCTATCATTCTCCATTATTCAGACATTGAACCCCCCTTAATGTGGACCCCCATCATGACTGGAGCGCTTCACAAGAATTAAGTGCATCATCGATGGAAAAGATGTGTCGGCTCTGTAGTAGTGCTCAAATCGATGACTATTCTCTGCTCTGTCCTATTGTGCAATATTGACATTGACAGCACTGTCTTATGTCTATGGCAGGCATGTCCTCAATAGGCGATTGAACGGCAATTTACACTCCGTTCCCTATTAGACCGCTATCAGCCTTTGTAGACAATATAATTGAACTAATCATTAGAGGACAGGAATATTGGAGAACTCAACTCAAACACAATGCAATTCATTATGTATTTCGTGTTTCCCTCGCTTTCGACAAAAGCTTTTAAAAAATTAACTGACGTTTCAATAAGTTTTGAAGAATTTCCAAAAGACTCGAAAACTCTTTCAATTTGATTGATTGTAATGCAAACAAATTCGCTGAAAATGAAAATTAACCAAATTTTTCATTAATTGGAGTAAACTTTTTTGCCGATTGTCTCTCAATTAGTGCTAAAGTATTGCTTCCATTTGGAAATTAGTCAAATAATTAATTAAAATAGTTTTCCGACAAAACAAAGTATTCTATTCGTTGAGTTCGTTGAACTGACAACAAATATATTCCTGCAAAACAATGTTCCTCCAAATCTTTTCCAATAAAATTAAAACAATAATTAATTCAATTAACTCTTTTCCGACAAAAAGTGTATTTTCGAACATTAATTAATTAATAATACTTTTTATACTTTGGAGAGAAGAGTCTCAAACTTCAAGTGTTAATTGAAACACAAAACCCTTTAATAGAGTTGTAATGACTATAAACCAAAAACAGTCATCAAATTCTGTGTTTTAGCAAAAAATTCAGTTTTACTGAAATTAGAAGAGTTTTGGATCCAAATGTTGTTATGTTTAATAAACTTAATTTCTCTGCAAAAGTCGATGAAGTCTCTGACGCGTGTCTTTCCATTCAATTATTTGCCTCAAATTTTCCCCTTCAATAAACCCAAAGGTGTGACTCTATTTTCAAATATTGAGAGAGAGAGAGAGAGAGAGAGAGAGAGAGAGAGAGAGAGAGAGAGAGAGAGGATTTGATGAATCCATATAACGATTACATTTGATATGAGATATTCTGATAAAAAATTCTTTAATCAATATTTTATTAGACATTAATATTGCAGACAATTCTTTGCAGAATTTCCATTGAAAACATTATTAATGAAGTTTAAGCATGGCAACTCGACAAAGGATACCACATACTAATGGAAAACTTTTATCAATTTTCTTATTCAATGATATTTGATTCCTTTTATAAATGGATCTAGTATCATTAGGTTATAGGCTTTCATCTAAAAAATCGATGACTTCTATGACTTGAGCCAAACCTCCATTTTGGTCGAATCTCATATGACTTAATAACTTCGACTGTATTTCATAAAATCAATTTGTCTGATGGTTTGGACACCACTTAAAATGATAACTTAGACTTTTTTGCTCGTATTTCACCTCAACTCCGACTCTGGTCTCGATTTCCAATTTCTTTAAGTCATAAACTCATAGATCTAACGAATTGTTCAAAAACTTTCAAAAGAGATTAAGTCTGGAGTTCTCAATAACTTCTTATTCAGTGAGTCGTTTGAATCCCTTCACCTTCTCTTCCTTTCCCTTCTCTTCACTTTCCTCTGACTCATTCATCCTATCATTCAGTAGAGTTCATCTCAAATCTGCAGAGAGTCTGAAGACATCAAACATATCAAACGTTTGACAAATTTCTTCCCATTCTTTGTTACTTTGAAGTCAATACTCGCGAGTTTTGCTCTAAATTTGTATATTAGTCGATATCATGATATATCAAATTCAGGGATGTGGAAAGGGGATCTAGGATAAAAATTTTTAGATTTGACCCCCCTAGACAAAAAACGTTGAACCATCTCCTATGACCCCCCAGAATCGTGGATCTTCCACATACCTGATCAAATTTTTGACGTTAAGAACTCTTAAGTTCCCAATTGTTTTGCAGAGACTTATGAATTTGACAACTTTTGTGGCAAATATTTCGTTAAAATTTTCTAAATAAATGACAAAATCATTTATTTTTAAGTGAATTTCAATTTTTAACAAATGATTTTCATTTTAATATTAATTTTCTCAGTTTATAATTAAGTTCTTCGAATTGTCTGATAGTTGTATGAGATTTGGTTTGAATTTTAATTTTTAATCAAACTTTTTTTTGCACGAATTGAGAAGAAACTAATTTAGCGAATAAAAGGGTGTTTCCAAACAATTCTCGACTCAAACCCAGTCTATAGTTTGAGAGAAGAGTTTTAATTATCTCTTTAAACGTTATAACATAGACTTTAATAGAAGAATTCATTTTCATTTGTGCGGAAAAATATAAAATATATAAATTGAAAGATATGTGCAAAGAGTTTGTCTGATGAAAATTTAATCACCATTTTTGTCACCGCTTTTCGAGATGAGAAGGCAGTGACGCGAAAGCAATCTTTCTAATAAAAATCGTGTCTATTCTCCATAATAGTGTCACTTATATACTATTCTATGCATTCCTGCCCTCTCTCTCTCTCTCTCTCTCTCTCTCTCTCTCTCTCTCTCTCTCTCTCTCTCATCTCTAAAATATATTTGATTTGGTCGGAAAATCCAAACATAGTGTGCGTTTGGTGAGCCTTTCAACATATGGTGACAGCCCTCCCCGTCTGTTCAATAGAGTGTACGATATTTATTCGAAAGTATTGCTCTCCTTCTCCTACTTCTCCTTCTTCTTCGTCTTTTCTAGCATTTTGTGATTTGTGTGTAAAACTTGAATTCAATGCAATTCTCATATCAACGAAAGGTTGAGTGAAAGCTGTGATTCGATAAAGTTGTGAGCATTTGATGTGAGACACCATTTAATTCAATCCATATTTTTAAGGCTTTAATTCAACTTCTTATTTGAAAATTGCATTTCATTCCCTTAAAAGCGTTATTGCCTTTTGTTATGTAGTTCTTTGAATAAAATTATATCAACCCTTAGTATCAGCTCATTATTCAATATTTAAGTTACAACTGAAACACAATCTTTTCCCAGAATCTCATTTCAGGAGATAATTATTTTCTTCAAATGTCGATCAAAATTTAGAACCGAAATAATTGAATATAATATCAATTATCTGGCAATTTAGTAGCGTTTCTATTGATCAAAGCCAAGAATATTTTTTACGTAATATTTTGAGAGCATTTAGTGATAATTAGAGGGTTTGGCAGTGTTTTCAATGTAAAGACTTTTTTGGAAAGTCTTTGTGAAAGTAATTAACCGAAAGCCGTGTCTTTTGCTTCGATCGCTTTCTGACAAACGGATCGATTGCAACGTCTTTGTCAGTGTTTGTCATTCTTTGGCAACAAGTTTCACATTTCTCTGTTGCCATTGAAAACCAATTCATTTGAGGTCAAATCGATCGCATAGACAGACATCAGCTCTCCATAGGTTTCTGTTTACTCTAATTTTCGTTATTATTATTCTGTTTGTTATTTTGTGATTTCACTCAAATTGAATTCCGCTTTAAAAACAATTTTGAATATTTTAAAACTCTTTTGAAGGAAAGGAGGGCTTAATTGCATAATAATTGTTGAATGCATTTTCCGTTTCAGATATTCTGTTTGCTGTGAATTTGTATTAATTATTCAAATGATGAATGTTTTTGAAATTTATGAAAATTTAATTGTTTTTAATTTGAAGCACTATTCGAGCCGTAAATAACACAAACAATTAATAATATTTTATTCAAATGTTTGAATATATTTTTAGTAAATAACTCCTGTTTGCTAGTTCATTTCCTATTAGTGGATTTCAACACAAATATTCTTAAAATTACATTTAGATTAATGAAGTTTTAATATTTTAATGGAAAGCCTCAGTGATTAGTCTGACCCTAAAATATTGATTTACTGTTCGTTTGTCGGATAACAGATCTCTTCGATACGATTTTCTTAGACTATTCTCAAAATTACATTTCATATAAATAATGAATTACAGAAAATATTCTCAAACTATATATATTACTTATTTTTAAGATTTTCTTTCTATAGAAAAATATTTGAAAAAATAAATACACTTTAATGGAGTGAAGACTGACATTATTAGAATCGATGACTTCTTATTATAGATATTTTTGAGGCAAATAAAACAAATGCCAAACTATTATTAAGTGTTTGAGAGCCAGACTTTGATCATAAGTTAGAAAGCATTCAGTGATCGGCGAATCTCTAAAAAAGACCATAAAAAAGAAGACTTTTGTAGGAAATGGTGAAAACACTCCCAAACAGATCATCAAATATCTCAATGGAGTCCTTTTGCTTAGAACTATATCAACAATATTTCATCGAATCTAACATTAGTTGAGTATTAAAAAAGAGTACAAAAGTAAAAAGTATTGTCAGATATTTAATGGTATTTCAAAATCCTTTTAAACACTAATTCTATACAAAAGCGACTTATTATTCAAAAAGAAGTTTTAGTCGAATATATAAATAGTTTGGTTTAATATATTCGTTATTTACTTCTGTTGTTGTGTTGAGTCAGATATTGAATATTCAAAAACATTTATATCTATTTCGTGAACCGGTGCCCAACAGCCAACACACCCAACAACTCTCAATACAGGTTCTCTAACCATTGGTTTAATACCAGTTCTGTTACTCCATTTATATATCATTTTTTGAAAAAGCATTTCTTTTATTGTCTTTTACCAAATAAACTAAAGTATTATTACAAACGTTTTGATAATTATAGCGATGTTTACAATATTCTAATGAATAAAATGAAATGATTTCAATAAAAACATCAGAATATTGTTTGAATGTAATATTATTTCGTTTTTAGTCGTCAGTCCATTCATTTAATGTCGATTTGATTGTGTTTTTTGTATTCATTTGATATTCAAGTTTTGATGCCAACAATGTTTAGAAGCGATGTTTTATTAACAAAAAGCTCTAATATTCCACTCAATGATTAGTTTCTGGTTTTTGTCGAATATGTGATTGTTTTGAAAGCAAAATAATATTTAGAGTAAACACACATTTTTGAAATTACATTTTTATTGAATTCATGTAATTCTGCATATACTCAGATTTAATCTTGCACATCCATTCTTGTAATATGTCACAGAATATTCTTTAGAATATGTTATGTTATGTGATATCAAAAAGTATTTCTTTCGTATTATTATTAATACAAAATTTTTAGTGAAATTTCAAAACAGAATTTTTTCGATTATTATGAAAAACTTGATATAATATTAGAAATTCAAAGAGCTTGAGGTCATTGATAGTGAGGCTGTGCTGAAGGAACTAATACTTTGTTCGAACTGTTATTTAATATTATCGACTCTCAGATCTCTTATTCTCTTTTTAATACTTATTATTAAAGTCTATTCAACGTTTGGATTCACCAAAACTAGAGATTAAAATTTCATTGAATGAGCTTTTATTAAAAGTTTGCTTTTGAAGGGAATTCCAGTTTCATTATATAACTGTTCAGTAGTTTTATTATTGTATTAAAGATTGTGTGAGAAGTTGTACTGTATTTCAGCTGAACAAACAAATAGCGCATAATTTTTTAATTTCAATGTGAAATACAAAGAGTCGATCGTCGGATAAACCACTTCTGATAAATAACTAGATTTGTCCGACGAATAAAAGCCGATATAAATGCCATTTGATTTGATAAACAAATTCTGACACTTTTAGGCAATTAATCAAATTATTTACAAATAATTTCCCCAAATTAATGGTGCGTTTGGTCTGAAATCCTGGAAACAAATAAAATAATTGATATGTTTCTAAACTTGATTCGTCCATAAAACAAATGCCAAGAGAAATAAAATGGTCACTAATTTATGTCCAATAATTAGAAATGTTGAGTGAAATGATCCGTTGAGAGGACCGTTATATCAATTTTATTAATGGCTGTTCACTAGAATATAAGGCATATCTCTTATATCAATCTTTTGGTAGATTTCTTTTGCCATTTATTGCCATCAGAAGTGTAGTAGTGGTTGTGTTTTGTGTTATTTTTAATCCATTGATGGTATGAACATGAGATCGACTTATTCCGACTTTGCATCCCTTGGAAGGCATCCGATGCCTGTATATCGCCTCTAATGTTATCCAATGTTTTTATGCTGTCATTAATCATTGACGGCTCACTTCCCTGAGCTATGAATTCTTGCTTTATTTGACTAAAATGTATATACAGTCGAGTCGTTGGATCGCATGTTTGCATTGAATCAAAAATCTATCAAAAGTATGTTCCACTCACTTGTGATTTGTCCTCAACTCTGTTGCCATCAACTCATTAACCATTTCTCCAATTCTTCATTTATCTGATCTGTTGAAAGAAAACCAACTTTTATTAGCAGAGTTGTAGTGAAAACGATTTTCCATGAATAGCCTTATTGCCAGAAAATGACATTATTTAAAATGTTTAGAATTGATTGTCTTATCATCTATTTGCCAGGATACTTTTCATAATAGTTTGTACTTAAACTTATTTTGATGACACTATTAAAGTTGTGCGCAATTCTAGCGTTCATACAATATATGCCATAAAACAGATTGCGATCTATTGTTGTGAACTTCTTTTGAAATTTTGTCATAACAGCGGTCGTCCTCATCAGAACATGTCATATGACAATACACTTATGCCGAGCATCCATTAGAGGCCACAGTAAATGCCATAACAATTTTTCAATTTTTTATGTCCAATCATTCGAAAAATTTATTGATTTTCCTCTAAAGTAATCAATGATAGGACACAATACTTACCTCAACAGCAAAACTGATTATTAGGCACATAATCGATGAGTTCAATGGCTATCTATTATTTGAGTGCTTTTTGAAACCTTTTTCTTAATTTCAAAATCGATAATAAATTGAATTATAAGACTTTTTTTTATGTATTCCTTGGAAACCAAATTCGTATTCAATTCACTTATTTTAGTTAACATTCAATGGAATCGATTTATTTGAGCCGATATTGAAATCTATTTCCGAAATACAGACAAAAGAGAAGTGATGTTTAGTGTTATGCTAAAAGACATCGATTGTTGTCAACTCAAAGTTATCGACTCTCAGTATATCTTAAGTTATTTTTCTTTTCATCTCTTCATTGTGTCACAAATCAAAAGAATGCTTAATATATCACGAGATCTGATCCAACAGTTAGTCTTTTACTCAAGACGTTTATCATTTATTTGATTTAATTTGAATCACTTCGAGAGAAGTTTTCTTATTATTCATTTCATTTCGTTTTCCATTAATAAATAAATGAAATAAATTTGTGTCAATCCCTTTTAAAATATGCATACTTGGAAGAAGCACAAGCCATCAACCAGCACAACCATTTTTCTGATTTAATGGACGTCAAAGTGAATATTCATTAATATTTCAAAAGATTTTGAGTTATATATATTTGGAATAAGTCATAAAATGATGTGATTTGTGACTTATATATGAATTATTTTAATGAGATTTTGATGAAATAATCCGAAGATTTGTGATTGAAATCTAAGAATCTAATGAAAGATATTCTTATTGCGTAAATACCAAGCGCTTAGTCAATGATTTACTGGTGATTAATAATGGCTTTTCTTCATGTTATCCACTGATTTGAGAGTGACTTCAAATATCCTGTTGTCGTAAATCAATTGTTAGACGTTTGGCGACAAGACATCGAAGACATGGCTGAGTGGAGTATTCGATGAAAGTTTGCTCATATGCCCAAAGAAATGGTAACTCAAGTAAAAAAAAGTGAAACATCTAATCAATTAATCTGAATCAATCTGTTTGACACCTCATATGTGCAAAACTCACTTTTCTTCGCTTCGATCGGACGTCTTATCATTAAATATGAGTCTTAGCGCTAAAGAATGTCTGTCTCTGTCTTTGATTTTTTGATGCCAATGAAAAATGATATTAAAAGCAAAACAAACCGAAAGAAAATCTGGTCAAACATTTTCCAGAACCAGAAAAGACTCGGAATAAGACTCGACTGAAAGAATACTTTACTGTAAAACAAAATGACTGAAGTGAAGACATTTTTTTCTATTTCGGTTTCAATTCATCTTTCATTAGTTCTGCTCTCAATTCGCTTATCTAAAGTCAATCTAATCTTTTGAATTATGGCTAAAAATATTTTTGAATTTTGTTTTTTGAAATAACGAAATCAAATTCAATTATAAGAAAAAGAATTTCTTCAAAGTTTAAACAATTTATCGTTTTATTGAAACCAATAAATGTTTAAAACAAATATTGACTAAAGTATTGCAAAAATCGATTGATTCCAGGTTTTATCTATTTTTTATGTCAATACAAACCATAAATATTATTATTTATTTATTTCTTTATCTATATTTCAGTTCTCGTCAGAGAAGTGTAACAATAATAGGAATAACTTTTTCTTTGTCTCATATTTCTTGAGTCGAAAAAACAGGGATTCGTTTTAAAGGCAAACAAATAGGTTTTCAAATATAATTCAAATAAGAGACCAAATATTTTGTGCTTTAAATACAAATCTCTTTTGATCTGAAAAATTTGCTCAAATATTTTTTGGGTGGCTTTCAATGTGTAATAGTCTGTGCGTTATATAAATTATTTAAAACAGCATAAAAGCTGAGACATTGGATATCAGGTCCCGAATCCCACTTGAATTAAGAGCACATAACACACATAACATACTCCAAATGCAATTCATTTCAAAAACAAAGACAGTTCTGTTTCTTACTATTTATTTATTCAATTCTGGAAAATATTTCAAATTTTATTTCTCAGACGACTTATTAATACATTTTATTACCCGAGAAATAAATAGATATTCTGTTCACAATTCGGTATAAATTATGAGCAAAATGTAATGCATTACTAATGCCTTTCATTGGAGAGAAACTCCTTGAGAACTACTGGTCTTATAATTAGTCTCTCATTTGATTATTGACTTCCCTTTTATTTCCAAACTAATGAAGTCTTAAGAGAGAAAAAAGGAGTCATTATTGTTATGTGAATCTAAACAATACATAATTAGAATAAAAGCTTAAATTTTTATTATCGGCTTATTTGGGCTTAAAGTCGATCAGAATTCAGTCCGAAATAGTTTTAAAATGAGGTCTTTTTTCTACATATAAGAGACCTAATAATGCATTTTCGGTCGACACCGAACACAGTCTTCTCTCTATTGGTCGGTTCGTTAATCTAAAAGCACTTTTACGCCACTTTGGATCCAATTTTGACCCGAAACTCAATTTGTAGTCAAAAGCCAGATATGACGATATGACGGCTGAAATTGAAATTTTATGTCACCATTAGTTGTCACTTATTGTGGTTATTATTAGCTTTGCATAAATATATGAAAATTTTATAACTTTTGCAGATTTATTGCATTCATTTGATAGGAGTAAAGCTAATAAAGGATTTCTCAGCGAATACTTTAAATATTTATACGAAAAAATTGAAATTTTCATTCATTTTGTTTACGTTTTCTCTTTTTGAAAAGCACTCAAAATTTGAATACCAGAAGAAATCTATTTATAATATTTGTGTTCATAGAAATTCTCATAACTTATTGTCATTTCTTAATACAAACCAACGCCAGAAGATTATTATATATATATATGAAAGAAATATTATTATATATATATTACTGAAAATCATAATCATTTGGCGGCTCTCAAGACGTAAACGCGTTCCAAGATTTATACGAAACATATTTCTCGTGAAAATTGTGATATTCTTAGAGAGCAATACGAGTAATACATGTCTAATATAGAGAACACTTACCATAACTATGAGTTACTGACTTATAAATAAAAGAGCAAATCATCTGCGAATTTCCACCAAAATTAATATTTCACTTAAGATTGCATATAATTCCTGACTATCTCTTCAATCATCGCAATTGTTTTACTTAAGATTAGCTCAGAATATGTTAATTCTCATTCGGAAACTCAATTTTAGCGAACATTCACTCAAATTGTTTTCTATTTTGATAATTTGCATATCTCTTTACCCAACAAATGTTTGCATTTTTTCTATGAGTTATATAATTATTATTCTAAACAAAATACTTGACTGACATCTAAAAAATGATCAATTTTTCGAAACCAAATTCCTTTTGAGATAAAGTCACTGAAAATATGAGTTTTTCAGTGAAAGACACGAAAAATGATTTTCAATTTATTTGGATTGGTTTTGATGTTTTAAAATAATGATATATTTGTTGGAAAACATCTCTCTATTGAAAGGCAATCGATGACAATGTTTTTGTATTTGCTTTCATAGAAACTCTGCTTTAGTTGACTATTATTTCTGTGATTTATATATTTTGCGACAATCCGTACAAAACACTCATTTTGTTTGAATGAAAAATTATTGCAAATCTGATCGTTTGTATCGAGTGATGGATTTCTACTTTCATTTAAAATAAACACTAAAAGCTTTAGTCCTCTGCATTATATCGGGAGCTGAGCGCCGGTCTATTTGATTGTTAGCAAATCATATGTCGGACACATAGTAGTAATACTTCTGTTATTTCTGATATATCAGTGAAAGACGTGAAGTATTTCTTTGCAAATGATTGCATTTGGGAGTTGAGTCCAAATCCCGACGGCTCTCCGTTTTCTTTCACAGAGAGCTCACATGCATCTCATCGCTGATATCTCAACTGTATTACTACCTGATCCCTATCCCTAATCGCTTTTTGATTGGCTCCTCCCTTACATTCACTACTGTATTTGGTTTAGTATTTTCAGGTACTGCCGGCCTTAGATACCGTTCCCTATTACTACAGATTGCTAAGCGATTGAATTACGATTGAAAAAAAGAAATCTTTTCATTAATTTTGTTATTTTTTATATTTATTTTTCTGAAAACTTATTATTTTATTTAATTTATATAAATATTTCTTTTGATTAAAATGAATCGAAGAATAATGAATTAAAACTCATTAAAAACACTTTTTAATGGCATAGAATTAAGTCTAACAAGAATAGGAAAATGAATCCCTGTTCAATAGGTATGCCGTTCCCCACTCCCCCCTCGAAAATCCCTCTCAGATGAGTGGTGTTGTTCGTAACGAATGTCACAATAATTGTGTTATACATTGCATTACAAACTCGAATGTCTTTCCTTTTCTTCACTACTTATGGCAACGAAACCGATATTTTTGTTATGTTTTGCAGAGAAAAGATTCGAATAATTGTTAGGATTTCTCTCTCCTCTCATATGAATGAAAATATAATTTTTCAAACCCTCAGCAAAAAAGGAATACATTCTAAGTCTTGAGTTGTGTTTTCGCACATCATTAGTAAAACATTTATTAAATAAAAGATGTTTTCTATTTATGCTCTTGTAAAATCTTAATTGCAATGCAATTATAGCGTAATGTGAAATAAAACATTGCTTTTGAAGACCTAATTCAAGCCTATACTCAAATGCAAGAGATTTCTGTTTGACTCACAATTATTTGGACTCTTATTATGAGAAAAAGTGAATCATTTCTAATGAGTTAAAAGTCACGAACGAAACCCAACTCTTGGAGGGCTTTCATTGGCTTTGACTGAATAAAAATAGTTTCGTTCGTATTAAGAGTGGAGTCGAGTGAAGACTTTCTGCTAATCGATCATAATTAAGATATTCTTATAAATAGATCAAAACACCAATGAATCCACTCTTTAGACATAGTATTCAATCCATTCATTTGGAGCAAAAAAGTGAAGGCTTGACATCCGATGCATTCCTCAACTAATCCGAGTGTTGTCTGTAAAACACTTCTTTAGTTTTAACGAATCCAAAGTTCGATACTTTGGATGATTTGGTGTTTGTGGTGTCAAAGACTCCATCTGTCGAGGAATGACTTTATTTGGATTTTGTATGAAATCCCTATCGATTGACTTCCAAACAAAATACTGTCAGATAGAGCACAACCAGAAGACACGGATCAATGAACTGTAGGCCGAGAATGAGCTAAACTTTAAGATCTAAACTACTCATTGAGTGAATGGCAAACGTGAGGCTCATTTGGTTGAAGTCCGTGCATAATGAGTGAGTGAATGGCCAGAGTGTTAGACCAGACACTTATCACTGTCAAGCAGTGACTGTCAACCAGTGCTGACACTAAATCTCAGCCAAAGCAGAGAAGTGTCGCATTTCGTTCTGTTTTGATGCCGTCTAACAGACATCCGACTGAAGCTCAGGCTTATACCCAACACTCGAGACCAGAGTTGTATTAAATATCACCATTTGATTGTTTACAGACTATTTCACAGTATTTGGTCCTCTTTTTAGTGTTTTTCTTCGAAACACTTTTCACGTAAAACGTATTTAAGCCTATATTTGACGGATATATAGAGCTCTTCGACTGAATTTGTTTGCGATTGAAATAAACCATAAGATGTGCTCTCAGGTGGTTATTAGTTAAGTGTCTTATCTGTTAGTCCTCTGATCGAAAGAAGAGCACAAATATTCAATATTTCCTCACTTTATGAACGAAGATATTGTTGTCTACTTATGAAACAATTTGAAGATTAATAGTCTGACAATCCATTCACTCCTATAATGAGACTCACAATCATTTTATCAAATCATTAATGGTCTCAACAAATACTCTTCACTCATGTCTTCAATCGTAGTCTTTCTTAAGAATAAAAAAAGTGCCGAAAAAAGAAATAAAACATATTTTTCTTCACAATTGAGTCCTTTCACAAAATTCCAGAAACTAAAGCAATTAAATTCAATGATTTATTGTTTGTAACTAATTCTGGGAAATCTCTCTTAGATGTGAGCCCTTAGCCCTCCCTTTCTCCTACAGTAGTTCTCAAATTCAGAGGAAAATGGTTTCTGTTTATTCTTAAAGCAAAATCAATTTAAATCATTTTAAAGTTAATTCACTTGAATTTTGATAATCAAATGCAAACATTTCATAACTTTTATGAGAGTCAATAGTTATGATAAGTGGGACCACATATAGACATTTGTTGTCGGACTGCCATTAATTTTGATGTACGGAAAATGTGTTACTCTAATGCATATCGATGTTCCCCAAACAGATGATACCCTTCCTCTGTGAGTGTGATTCTGATGATAACTCACAAATATGTGTTTGTGATGTCAATAATCTGAAGGCAAACGCACTTTATATTTGTGTTGAACAACACATCCAAACCTTTCCAATGACTCAATGGGTAATACATTCGCCACAAATTCCATCTGCTTTTTGCTCTTCAATAATAAGTGTAGTGTTTTGTGTCGTTCGCTCCCAATCCACTCCTATCACTCTCTGCCCTGTTTTCCAATAACTCTCTCATCGCTCTCTCATCCGCATTCATCTATGACTACAGTTCTGATCTCTCTCTCTCTCTCTCTCTCTCTCTCTCTCTCTCTCTCTCTCTCTCTCTCTCTCTCTCTCTCGCTGGTCGCCAAATGTCTGCGCAAAGCACTTTCTCGACTGTAAGGGATGTAGTATTGGTGTGCAACGAATGTTGCCGTTGAGTGGTATATCCAGAGCCAAAAAACATAACATAGAGGTTATGCTGAATAGGAACCAAAGACTGCCTCCACTGCCATAATGGCGTTAAATACATCGAATTTAATTAAATTGGCTTTAATTTCGACCATAACTTTGAGTCTATTTATACTAACCTTAAGTGCTGTCAATGAAACTGATATTACGATTGTTGTCGAAGACGACGACTCCCTAACAGATGATTCAAACGGACTATTAATTCGAGCGAATAATAACATAAGGTTTGCCTTTGCCTTAGTCTATGTGTTTGCCTCAACCTATGCCTTGAGCTCCTTTGCGTTTACTCTTGATTTTATCTTATTTCTAATTCACTCCCTCTGTTCCCAACTAATTATCACTAATTATGTATTAGTCGGACGAAAATCTATTTAAATATTTATCATTTTTGTATTGATTTTCTCAGCAAAACTTCCATTGAATTTGAGTTTCATTAGTAAACAAAAAGATGTTTAGTATTTCGACAGTCAATAGGGGTTTGGGTAGAGATAAGACTTAGAGGTAATCAAATATGACACTCAAGAAAATGCATAATTCGAGTGCTTATCCATAATATTAGTGCACAAACACAATGAATGATAGATTAGTATTAGTCTAATATTGTGATCAGTGATGGTCTGCAAAATTACTATTCTTCATATCACGCAATTCATGTCTGAGAGTATGGAGACCACCATTCAATCCATTCTCCGATTTAATGAATAGCTATAATCTATTCGTGAGCTGACAATAATATATAACTGTCGGCCAAATGCAAATCTAAACACTCTTTGGTTTATTGTGTGAGCCTTACCTTTAAATCGAGTAAATGGAGTAAATGGAGTGAATGCGGTCCCAGTATTGGGTTTATTGTCAGATACGTTGCCTCACAATTAGCATAACAGAGAAAATACATTTGAAGCTAAACTTGCAAATTACTCGCTCTTCACAATACATATGCTTCTGAACCACAAAACATTTTCTGGAATCGTTGCCAACTCTTAATCTAATTTTGCGATAAAAAATTCAGCGAACAAAACAACAAATTAAGGCTTAATTCTCCTTTAATTCAGAATAAATATATTCGTTGGGCTAATGGTTATTGTTTTAGTGTCTGTTAAGTCATTCATTAGAATTAGGAGAACAGCCAAAAGTTACTCAAATATAACGAAAATACAATAAATTAATTTTTGTTTTTTTTCTGAAGCCTTCCGAGTGTAAGCGATGAAAAGCCTGTCGATGACGGGGAGGGCTTCTGTCAGGTCTATCGGGGCGTCACGTGTTCGCAGTTTATTCAGAACAGAACCATATATGTCCGCTCAATGACCAGTCAGGGCTTTATGGAAGAAAAATTGGCCAAAGCTTTCACAGTGATCGCCACATCCCATGATGTCTCCCTTCAGTGCCATCGATACGCCATATCTTCGCTCTGTTTCTTCGCTTTCCCCCCGTGTGATGAAAACATGGCCGTTCCCACTCCAAGACAGGTAATTATGATTTAATAACTCGACTTCTCTCAACTCTTTCTTTATTGAAGTTAATTCGGAAGTGCTTTATATGTGCTAATTAGGGAAAGCCATGCATTATATACATAACTTCGTAACAATTCTGAGCCAAAAGTCATAGAAATAATTTTTATGTAAATTAAATATTTTATTACATTTTGTTTAATGAGTGGATATTTGTTTCAATGAATAGCGTAGTAATCAAATTGAATTAGTTTTGGAGGCTTTCCCTCTCTTTCATACTTTTATACATTAATTACTTTTTTAATTAAAAGCTTAAAAGAGTATAAAATTAATGCTCAACTTTTAAATGAAGAGTTAGACAAATGAGTGACAAATATGAGAGAATTGTAAGTTTGAGTTTGAGATAACCAACCGATGAGTTTCAAACCAAAGTTGTTTTGTTTCGGTTGAGTCCACTTTTTTCAATTTAAAGTTAATTTTTTGACGAAAAGGATTTTCTTTCGTAATCTTCTGGTTTTAAAAGTTAATAAAAATAGTGATTAAATTGAATTATGGTTTTTGTTATCTTTTGCACCATTTGTTGAAATTATATTTAGTTTCATGACTTTAGTTAGAATTTGATCGAAGCAGAAATGGACACAATATGTGAGGAATACACCGATAAAGGCTTTAAAAGCAATCGTCTCTCAAATAAAAGCATTTGAGAGTATATTAAAAGTCGATTCAATTCTCCATAGAATCAAATACTTTCTGAATCGTCATTAAGGAAGAAACAGAGAGAAAGTAGAGACGAGTCTCCCGTAGAGACTGATTGATAGCAATCCATATAAACTCAGTTTAATTCGACACAATTTTCACAACACATTCAATAAGGAATTCCTTTTTTTAAGAGTCAAATGGGATCTGCAGTTGGCCTCTAAAATGCCAAACAAATGAACAGAGTTTGCATCAAATTCTTTGCTTCCAATGGATTCTCTTTACCACTGAGTGAGCCCACTATCAGCGAGAGAGAGAGAGAGAGAGAGAGAGAGAGAGAGAGAGAGAGAGAGAGAGAGAGAGAATGTGTAGAATCTTATGGAGAAGTTTACAAACAAATAATCGTATATTTAATTTGAAGCTGAAATTTATTTTGATAGCATTGAGTTCTTGGATATAACGATATTTGCATAAACTTTTCAATTGTCTGTTTTATTTCATTTTTGATGGAACCGTTTGTTGAAAATAAAAGGAATAAGTTTTCTGTTTATTTGTTTTCTAAGAGACATGTTTTGATGATATAAAAAAAGAATGAGTTTTCAAATTGCATTTCCATTAATAGTAAGAATTGATTTGAATCTTGGATTTATTCAAAAGCACTCTCTCTTTGAAGCAAATCAAACAAAATTATTTCGATCATTGAATTTGTTTTGGATTTCCATATCTTTCCAATGATTTACTTCTTTTATTGAAGAGCTTCTCGTATTACGAGTTGTTTTGCATAACTATAACTCAATTTGGTTTCACTTTATTCTAACAAAACTCTTATATTTGCGAATCACTCAAAGGTCTGTCGCGACGAATGTGAAGTACTCGAGAGTAACATTTGTAGGATTGAGTACACAATCGCCAAAAAGCACCCACTTATAGGTCAGAGACATATTTTACCCGAATGTGAAGAACTGCCACCCATTGGTTCGAAGGAAAGCGAGAATTGCGTTCGTCTTGGAATTCCTAATACGGTTCAAGTATCGCACGGTATGTCCCCTCAATTGATTATAAACACGTCGATCCCCTCCTATTCCGATCAGAATTTTCCAAATAAATGACAATCAAATCGATAGTAAGATATTATTCGCACAAAAGCCTCGACTAATAGAAAAACAATTTCACAGAATTTTTTGAGCGAAAGAATGAGATAAATGACCGATGAATTCAATTTCGATTACAGATCACACCTGTTATACAGACTCTGGAGACACATACAGAGGAACGGCCTCTCGCACAGTCTCAGGCTTAGAATGCGGTTATTGGAGTCATCAGATATTTTTACGACCGGCCGACTACCCGGAGCTAACCGGTGGTCATAATTATTGTCGAAACCCTGGTAACATGGAGTCTCGACCCTGGTGCTATGTTAACGATCCTGAAGTTAGGAAAGAGTATTGTGATATACCTGAATGTTGTAAGTATTCACTCATTCTGTGCTATTTTGATATAAAACTTATAAGACTTGATTCGGGAGTGAATATCGATTCACATTATATTAGAAAAGATTTTGTTTTCCTTTTCTCTGGAATTTTGGCGTAAATTCTGTCCTCAATTCACGACTAAACTTATGAATAACGAGAAAAATGGGCTCAAATCTGAATGTATTGAATGTGAAAATATTGTATTCTCTGACAAATGGATGATATATTGGTTTGCGATAAATCACATTATTCTTTATTTTCTCTTTCAGTCGATCAATACTTTATGTGGTATTACATCGCACCGGCTGTCGGAGCACTTGTGCTGTTTCTGCTATTACTATGCATTTGCTGTATTCGACGCCGTAATCGCAATAAGCCGTTAACACCGATATCATTGAACGGCACGAAAACAGTGCGAAGTCTGGCCAGTCCTGCGCTCAGTAACAACAGTTCGCGCAGAAATCGTGGACACAATAACCTAGAAATGAATGCATTACTCCCACAAAGACAGATCACTAATCGCGTCACTGAATATCCGATGTCATCGATTCGATTCGTGCAGGAGTTGGGTGAAGGAGCGTTCGGCAAAGTGTACCGTGGTGAACTAGCCATGAGCGGTGGGGCCAATGTCCCCATTGCCATCAAAACCCTTAAAGAAAACGCAACTTCGAAAACACAACAAGACTTCCGAAGAGAGGCAGAACTGATGACAGACTTACAGCACCCGAATATTGTCTGCTTATTAGGCGTTTGCATTCGTGAAGAGCCGATGTCTATGCTGTTCGAGTATATGTCTAAAGGAGATCTTCACGAGTATCTGATCTGTCATTCCCCGCGTTCAGAGACACATCACATCACAAACAACGACAATAATCAACAGGTTCTGGAAATTCCTGATTTCCTTCACATTTCTACTCAAATCGCTGCGGGAATGGAGTATTTGGCCGGACATCACTTCGTTCACAGGGATTTGGCCGCAAGAAATTGTTTGGTTGGGGAACACCTAACCGTCAAAATATCTGATTTCGGTCTCTCTCGAGATATCTATTCGAGTGATTACTATAGAGTTCAGTCTAAGTCTCTTTTGCCGGTCAGGTATGCGATGCCTTTCAATAGCTTTCAATCATTTTTAATCTTTGATCAAAAACTATTGAATTGAAAACACTGTTTGCTTATCTCTGTTTGCCTTTCCTGTTGTGCCCATCAGATGGATGCCACCCGAGAGCTGTCTCTACGGGAAGTTCACTACAGAGAGCGACGTCTGGTCTTTTGGAGTAGTTTTATGGGAGATATTCAGTTACGGACTCCAACCCTATTATGGGTTCACTAATACAGACGTCATTGATATGATTCGTTCGCGACAGCTATTGGCCTGTCCTGAGGACTGTCCGCCGCACATATACTCACTGATGATTGAGTGTTGGCACGAAATCCCGAGTAAGAGGCCATCATTTCACGAGTTGCACACACGTCTGCGCTCGTGGCAGGCCGTCCACCTCAGGAGTCTGACAATGCATTCAACCAATAGTAGTCATAATAGCGGTCATAGCGGTCACAATAGCGGCCACTCAGGACAGCCAACACATCACACCAATGGCTTTATAAGCAATCGCACAAACAATACGACACAACCTAACAATCATTTTCATTCATACCATCCACTGTCAACACCGGTGCCAATACCTACTCCGCCTTTGAATCATATGACAAACCATTCACATCACCATCAGATGCATCACTTCAACAACTCTGCAGTGACTCCCAACTTAAGGAATGGATTCACAAATATCGGTCATAGCAATGGTGGGGCTCACGTGAACACAGTGTTCCACTATCACGATCAGCACAACTCCTCCAGTTCTTCGAGTCGTCCCAATACACCGAACAACCGAAAGCTGCCGATCGGGGGAAACGCCAACTCTGTTATACATTCCTAAATGTTATCGATTATAATATATTCTAATTAAGAATCTCCAGAATTACTAATATATTGAATGATCTGAAACTGATTTCTCTACAAATCTTTAATCATTTGACAAAACATTTGAAACTAAACTATTGGGCCATTAATTGCGGTCAACTCATGAAAGGGCTTATTATATAACTCTTTAGTCATTTATCGATAGTTGTCATGAATTTGTTGAATGTGTTGATATGTCGACGAATATGTCCTCAAACTATACAATAGTTTATCAATCGGTGAAGAGATCACCAAATTTTTTATAAACAATTTTGAAAAACTTTTTTAAATAAGTGAAACGAAAACTCATTTAAACGAAAGTCTCTGAACTCAAGAATTTTATATAATTTTTATATCAATTATTAATTTATTGAATGAATACCTGTTTTATAGAGAATTATTTGATTTAAACTTTTGTTTAATACTTTTTTTGGATGTCTTTATAGCTCAAAGAATATTAATTAAATGTAATAATCTTTTTAACAAAAATTTTAATAATTTATACATTTTTAACATCGAGTCAACCCTTTTGTAAATACTTCTGATATCGGAACCAATTTTATAGTATTTCTTAAGAGAGAAGAATAACTCAAATCTTTATTATTTAATTGATTTTTCAAACTTTTTATGTTTGTAATCAAAAAAAGCTTTTCTGCAAATTATGTCTTTTGAATCAAACAATTTGTAAATATATTAATCAATCAAATGACTAATTAATATACCGCTAGTCATACAAAAGATGGAAATATTGTAAATGAGGCCAAAGTTATGATTATTTGCCATTAAATTGCATTTTCTTTTATTATTGAATCTATTGATTAATTGTAATAAATGTTCTTTTATTTAATTAATAAATAATTGCTTTGAAGTCAATTCAAATCAATAGTGAATAACAACAAAACTTGAGTTCAAACAACTTTTACCGTTTACTCGATATCCCGGTCAGGAATTCAAAGATATTAAAAGTTTATTATAAGCAAAGAAGCAAATTTCAGTCGAAATAAAAGGATCTTTTAGGCGCTATAAATGTCGACAAAAACTCCTCAAAA
>JAQGBD010000526.1:0-28308 GCA_034698165.1 Punctoribates punctum | reverse complement strand
CGCGGCGTCAATTTTTTGCCCAATTTTTCCTTCGATCCTAGGGGGGGGCCAAATCTCCAGGCCCCCCCTTGTGCATCCCTGGACTTAACTCATTTATTAAAATTTATCGTTAATTTTAGAATTAGGCTCTTGTTAATTAGCAATTTTCAACTTAAAGAGAATATTTTTGTTTTTAATTCAAAAGTAGATTAAAATTGACTATCAATGCGAGACCAGAGACTTAAATAGAATTAATCTTGTTACAAAAAATAAATTGTTTCGGTGATATCTATTCATTGTATTTCGTATAATCCAGGAATTAATGGACAAAGTCTTACAAAAGTATCTGTTTATCGATTTTTCAATTTAGACTTCGATTTGATTTATTAGGGAAATGATGTCAAAGAATAAAAAAAAATAAATAAAAAACTCAAACTCTTAGTGACTAAGACTCAGTCTAAACACCAAAACTTCAATCCATAGAATCGATTAATAATGAAGTCATTGATTTCAAACCAATAGTTTTATTCCCAATAATTTTTGTTTAAATGTTTGTTCGCTAATAACGAAAATCTTTGACTTTACTATAAACTTGATTCTATTATTTGTTCTATTGTTCTTGCTAAGTTATACTCCATTTACGTACAATTTTGGTAGAATTCATTGAAATTTATTATTATTGACTCGAATATAGTAAATAAATATTAGTCCTTCGAGTCAATAGTCGGCCCAACAGATCAATGTCTTTATTGCACGGCATTTGTCTCACCAAACAAATCATATGAGTCTTAGTATCTCTTGGAATGAATGTCCGCTGACTCCCAATAAACAAATTGATTCAGAAATCAGCCGTCAATTGAAATGAATTTCCTGAGTTTAGATCAGATTCTTTAGAAATCATTTTCGGAAAGTTTTTGATTCCCGATCTCAAGGGATATAAATATTTGAATACCATTTCTAAATATATGCGAATAACAATATCCGTTAGAATAACATAAATTAAATTTCAATGCATTTGTAAATTTAGAGACCAAACATCCATTTATATAAAATCCATTATAAGTTATCCTCGAGAGGAAGGCCTGTTCTGCATATAAAATGCTTTTCATATGCGTTACTCATATCGACAAACAAAACACAAAAGAGTTTTTCAATTTTCTATTCTATTTCTGACAAATTTTTAATCAGAATCCGAACTCAAGTCTGTGAAACGGATTTTATGTTTCAAACTCTGAATCAATAATTATTTGATAACTTTTTGCGTCAAAAATCGAGTTTTGAAGAGACTATAAATCAAATCAAAAGTAAAACAAAACGAATAAAATATTTTCTCTAATGTTTTCGATTCAATGTTTTCCTGGATATCAGACCATAAAATCTCATAAAAGCCTTTGTGTCAGAAAAAGAATCATATTTTGGCAAAAATTGGGCAAAAAATTTAATCTTCATTTCTGTTCAAAACGAAATACATCTGCAAAAGAATGTCTTTTAAAAGACGCAAAACAATCATTCATTTTGGTTAATACTTTCTATGGTTTCGCTTTTTATGACCGGGAGTACAATGAAAACTCTCGGAACCGACTTCTTTTGTATAACATTTTATTTAATAATATCGAAGATTTAGTATAAATCAAAAATTGTATGAATGGATGTCAGAGTTTGTAAGCAATAAGTCTTCAAAACTAATTAATATTTTGAGAAATTGTCGGAAAAACATCTGATTATTGGAATCAATAGATGGCTTCAAAAGAGACCAAAATCCTATTGTTTTGATAATTTGATTTGATTTTGATTTATAGCGCACTTAGAAAACGCCTTTTAGTGTGGGCTGCTATCAAAATGATCTTGTTCATACTTTTATCGAATCGATTTTCTGGAAACCATAGTCTCTTTCATTGAATTAAATATAGGATTCTATTTATTTAACTCTTATTTTAATGTTTTATTTATTCAGATTTCAATTTCACAGTAATATTGTGTTTAACAAAACAATTTATAAATCCGTTTACGCAATGATTTAAACCTTTAAATAGTTGACATTTAATCATATATTCGTGTATTTCATTAATCTTAAGGCCATTATTGTTATCCATATTATCGGTGTTATTATCAAAATGTAGTTTTAGTGAAACATTTATCATAAATAATGATTAACTTGATTTGCATTCAGTATTGAAAGCTAACAATATTTCACTTTAATTATGGCAGAGAAGTAGTCCGACTCAATATTTTTGGTACAGAACAACCCTGGACATATCGGCGGACATCAACGAGCCCGAGAACTTCAACATCAGTATTGCTGTTTGCCTAATGATAGCCTGGTTATTGTGTTACGCCTGTATGATCAAAGGCATCGCCTCTTCTGGCAAAGTATGAAAAAACATTACCAAATGGCAAATATGTGCACAAAATATTTGAAAACAATCCTAAAACACAATTACATTACTTACACAACAATTGAATAAACAGAATATTATCCTCACATTCACTGAATTCCTGATAACAGAGCGGCTCTTAATTCAATTTATTCCCAGAAATCGCTTTTATTTGCATTTATTTCAAATCAAAACTATTCGTATAACTAATTAACGCCTCATTTGAAGACTAAAACCATTTTCTTGGCAATTGAATCGTTTGAAGAGTTGATAGATTATTTCTCCGCATTATATTCACTGATTTAAAATATGTTTCAATTTTTATAAATATTTATGAATACTTATATTTTTCTATTTTATTCGACTTAAAAGGTTTTTGATATATATTTTCGGCGCTTAAAAAATAGAAATAAATTTTGAACTAAAGTCAAAATTTAAGCTACAAATCGATCGATAATTTTTTACGCTAAATATTTTATGAAAGGATCTAGGCTCTAGCAAATACCGACTCGTTTCAGGGCAAACTGTCTCTCTCTCTCTCTCTCTCTCTCTCTCTTTGATTTTTATCTGATCATTGAATCGTTGGATTGTTTATGAAAAAGACTTTCATTCAATTTTGTCATTAAATATCGATCCAACAATTTTATCGAAGGAACTGCCGGTTAGGACAAGTCGACCGACAAATGTAGGCCTAAATTATGAGATATATGTATGGAATGCCATGAATTCCGGTTAAGAAATCATAGATTATTATCTCAACTCTGGAAGCGATTACCGAAAACAGTAATAAATTTTCGTCAAATTTATCTCAATATAACTCAAATTGTTTCGATTCGAGTCATAAAATCAAATCGAGAATAAGAAACAAAATCCTCAATTTTCTACCTCGCTTAATTCTGAAACAGAAACAATATTCTATAACATGTTATCAAAACATTCAATCAATTAATTCAATTAAATTTTAATTTTGAGCCAAAAAACAAATTATGATAATTATTATGAATTTAAAAAAAAGGTTTTAACAGTTTTCAAATATTTGTCACATTTGTTAAGATAAGGAAAACACAAAAAAAAATATTCTGTTCACACAATTGAACACAAATGTGGTTTTTAACGATTGTTTTGTTGGGGACGGACAGGTCGTCTACATCACTGCCACCTTTCCGTATCTCGTTTTGATAATATTCTTTTTCCGCGGTATTACTCTCGAGGGTATGGGAGACGGAGTTAAACATCTCTTCACTCCAGATGTGAGTTGTGATCACATTTATAGCTCAGAATAATAATTAAGTCAAATGACAAGAGAAGCAGAAATCTAATGAAATATCAATTTCCTCATCACTTAGTGGTCGAAATTGTCTGATCCAGTGGTTTGGTTAGAGGCCGGAACTCAGATTTTCTTTTCATTGGGTCTGGGATTCGGTGGTTT
This sequence comes from Punctoribates punctum, assembly GCA_034698165.1. Classification (NCBI taxonomy): domain Eukaryota; kingdom Metazoa; phylum Arthropoda; class Arachnida; order Sarcoptiformes; family Punctoribatidae; genus Punctoribates; species Punctoribates punctum. Next base: position 24,525 of record JAQGBD010000526.1, on the reverse strand, counting down.
GATTGCATTTGCGTCATATAATCCGGTCCACAATAATTGTTATCGCGACGCCATATTCGTTGCGCTGACCAATTGTGGCACTTCTATGTTCGCAGGAATAGTCGTCTTCTCAGTAATGGGTTCGTTAAACTCAAATAAATGCCAATCGGATTACATTTAATTAACGCCAATATTAAAGGATTTAAAGCCAATCGGATTCACAATCGATGTATTGAACGGAGAGATAAAATGTCCTTGATGATTTTAGCGGAAAATCCAAGCATTTCAGTCTTCAATCTGACAGCAATTCTGCCCGAATGTGATCTACAGAAGGAATTAGATAAGGCATACAAACATACCATTCATTAATTTATGTCTTTTCCTCTCTACTAATAACAGAGATTAGAAACGAAACCCGAATTCCTTTTCTCCAAACATTCCTTTCAAACAATTCTTAAGTTTCCGTTATTTTCACAAATATTTTGCGCTTAAGTTTATATAAGGTTTCAAAAGGAAAATATATTTATTGAAGTTTTTAAAAATCTCTTCAAACCTTCACTCATATGTAGGGAGCGTCGGGCACAGGCTTAGCATTTATGGTGTTCACAGATGCCATCAATCAATTTCCAGGCATCGCTCCTTTTTGGTCAATTCTCTTCTTCTTAATGCTCTTCACTTTAGGTAAACTCGGATTATATGACTTACAGTATATTCTCTCCATTTGAATAATGAAATGTATTTATCGGTAGGAATCGACTCTCAATTCGGAACATTGGAAGGAGCGGTCACTTCCATAGTAGACCTGAAACTTTTTCCAAATCTAAGAAAGGAGATTCTCACAGGTCTTCCTACTCTTCCTACTCTTTAAATTGCTTTCGTTAGAAAAATGTGTTTATTTTTGTTTTTATCGATTTTGAAATCCTTTTCCAGCAATTTCTTCGCCGATATATTAATTTTGATTTCTTTCTCTTAATAATAGGTTCCATATGTTTGGTAAATAAGAATTGAAGCCATTGTGAAGTGGATTGACTTCAAGTGTTTTCTCAAATGATTTCTTTTTCAGATATCATTTTTCATTTCACTCATGTTTTGTAACGGTTCGGGAAATTATATTTTCACTCTTTTCGATGACTTTGCCGGCAATTTCCCTCTCCTTGTGGTCGCCTTTTGCGAGTGTATCGCCGTTTCATATGTTTATGGACTCAAAAGGTTTAATACAAATATTTTGCTTCAAATGAAAGTAATTTTTATTTTTCAATAAAAACAGATTCAGTGATGAAATAGAGCTAATGACGGGTCGGAGAGTCAACTATTGGTTTCTTATTTGGTTAGAAAAACTTTTTTTATTATCAAAATTGTGCTTAAATTCAGTGACAATTTGCACAAATGTAACGATTTTAATGTCAAAACCATTTGAAGACTGCATTTGATTTGAATAAATGGTGTTTCAGTTGGAGGTATATCTCACCGCTAACTATGGCAACGATACTGATCGCCAGTTTCATCAAATTAAGCCATGGAAGTAGTTATGACGCCTGGAATAAAGAGACGGTAACACCATTTCCTATATATATAACTCGTATTATTGTTTTTTCATTGAATATCCAATTAATGGCAAAATGACCATTAAATCCCAAATGCTTTGATGCCGAAAATATGCTTGCTAATAGATATATTTCTATATTAGTCCATTTTTACTTCTATTTCTATATTTTTTGTGAAATAGGTTTTGAATATTTGATTAGAAATTGTTTGCAGAAAACATTTTGAATAATTTTCTATATTTTAAAATTTAAATATATTTTATGAATACTTGAAATCAGGAATATTTTGAAATTTTAAAAATCATTTGCATTAAAAAGACGACACATTTTTGACATTTGAATCGGGAAAAAATTATTGCAATAAAATGAGTTTTGATGGGAATATGCAAATACCAAATGTCATTCATGTCTTTAATGAAGCGAAGAGCAATCATCATGCTCATTTCAAAACCATCAAAATCACTTAAATCTGATCGAAATCTTTAAGTGGTTTACGAGAAATAAAGAGCTGTTGTGTGGGAGTAGACGACAGTCGCTATCCTCTCAAATCACGTTTTGCTTCTTTCAAACAATTAGTTTAATTGATCTGAAGATTAGTGTTCGCAGAGAATAAGATTTTGAGTTTGTTTTTGTTGTCTTAATGATCTCATAAACCATTAGTTTGGGGTAACTCTTGTTTGCATACACTTTGAGATCAATATTAATAAGAAAAACCAATTATGTATTGAACAGAGTCTTGATCTCAATCTTCATTACTTTTTAAGAGAGAATTCGATTAAATTTAAGACAATATTCGGTTAAAATATGAGTTTAGTCTTAATCTCGAATATTCTTGAATTTAAATTACATTTTATGTGTAATTTTGTGGAAAAATTATTCCAACGAAAAATATGAAACCTAATTATGTTGATAATTTATCAAGGACAGTCGAATGACGTAGACAATTAGTTAGAGTGATGTGGATCCTTTTAATGAACACTATTTTTTAATGTCAAGAATTCGGTCAATAGTTGAATGTTTTGTTTATCGATTGAAATGAGAGCTCTTACTTGAAATGCAATCTCATTGTGGAAATGCGTTCACAAAAAGTCTTTTCCAGAGTTGACCACAATTTGTGTCTCAACTCTATTCACAAAATCAAAACTATGTTCACATTTCACTCAACTCTTTTTTACGGCCAATAGTTTGAAATAAAATGTAAATTAAGTCTAAATGACGAGAATTTAATAGAAATAAATGAATTCGAAGAAAACTCTGATTCAAAATATAATTCAACTTCTATTCTGAGCTAATATATGGAGTCATTTGCAGAGCACAGCACTCAGAATATTCTTGACTTTTATGCTAAATGTGTTGAATGGGTTTCAAAATATAGCAAACGTAACAAAATTACAAAAACGCAAAAAATTCATTTGATTTCATTCTTTCAGTTCGTTTACATTTTTATTAAATATTAGAATCGGGACAACCATTTGTCGCACAGAATAAATACAATAAATTATTGGAATTTACAATATGTCAATATAATTAATAGTAGAAAAGAGAATGAATGACCTATCACATTCTTTGAAATTCATATTTCATTTATTTCCCAATACGAAGGCGTCCACAGAGCCTAAGGACTGGCCACCCTGGGCATTTTGCCTCATAATCGTACTCATTGTGATGTCTATAATGTGGATACCAGTGGTGGCGTTATTAAGATTGTGTGGAATTCATCTGCTTCCAGATGAGGAGCCATCTTGGTTTCCAGCCGAAGAACTCAGAAAATTCCATCGAATTGTTCCCCGAAGAGTCACTTCATTCGAGAGATTAGTCTTCAATATGAAAGATGAAGAGCCTTCTGATGACGTATGAGAAGAATGCTCTTAGTTTTTGACGAAATGTAAATTATGGCCACAAATGGAGGGAATCGGTGTTACCTACAAATCGTTATTAGCTATGCATTCATCCAATCATTACATATATTTTTGGCTCTAAATCATTGAAATGTCAAAAATTAAATGACTTGAAAAATACCAAGAGTGAAAATATGTAAATAAAAGGGATGACTATGAAAAACGTAGCTAGCTAGTATTTAGTGTACTAATCAATGGAAACTTAGTTTTCTACGATCAGACATAAAATAGTCTTCAAATATAGTCAATATTCATTAGTCTTGGTTATTTGCTCTACAATAATAGACTCAACTGTTGAGAAACTTGAATAAGTGGAGAGCTATCCAGGTACTTTGAATAAGAAGTGGTCATCCCTTCTCTGTATATGATTTGTTGTAAATTAAGAGTTGAATTGTATTAAAATATTAAAACAATGTTTAAACGGATGGTTAAAATGTGTTTTCAATTATTCCAAGTTTTGCATAAAATGAAGAACTCGAGGGAAAAGGATGAGCTAGCTTATCTTATGCTTATCGTTAGCTCTTATGTACTTGAAATTGGCGCAGCTCTACAACTCTGGGAGAGATGGGGCGCACTCTCAATCACTCAATTGGAGGCAATCTCTGAGTTTTGCAAATAAAAGCCGGGCTTTAAAAACACCAGAAAACACTTGAGAGGCGTTTAATTATCAAATCTGACACAAAATAACTGATCTATTATTTTGAATCAACTTTTTGTTAAATATTTAATTGATTTAAAGTTTATAAAAATCGTTGAAAAGATGTCAAAACAAGAAGTTTCGCCACAATTGCAGAAAATATTTTCGTAAGTTTTTTATTGTTTTTATTGAATTAATTTTCGCGAAGTTTTTAAATAAAACTTTTTTACTGAGAATTAAATCCTTAATCAGTTATATAGACTCACATTCAGAGGATTTCGTCAAAAATCTGGCCGAAAGTGTGGCCATTAAAAGTGTTTCCGCACAACAAGACACTCGAGATGAAACGATTGCCATGGTCAAATGGATGGAAAAGGTAATCAACCATTTCTTTTGGTCTTAGGTTAAGTGTCTTGTGTTCCCATTTTATGGGTCTGTCCTTTAATTCTAAGAAATTGTCCTCAATTTTACTGACAAACCGTTTAATTGACAGAAATTGACGGCCGAAGGCGCGAAATGCGAATTATGTGATATCGGGGAACAGACTTTTCCCGACGGCAATCGTCTGCCATTACCTCCTATTCTGTTGGGAGAGTTGGGTTCAGATCCCAAAAAGAAGACACTCTGTGTTTACGGCCATTTGGATGTCCAGCCCGCAGCAAAAGAGGACGGTTGGGATACCGAACCCTTTGTTTTGACAGAAAAAGACGGCAAACTCTACGGGAGGGGCTCTTCTGATGATAAGGGACCGGTATTGGGATGGCTTCATATCATCCAAGCCTTCAATCAGCTGAAAATCGATATTCCCGTCAATTTTAAGGTCAGTTTATTTTTGAAATAATATAATGATTTGTTTTTTGACATAATTATGCGAATCGACTGAGAATTGCATTAATTGATCTGATTTTGAAAATGACAACTCATTTGATGACATTTCCAATAATGTCATTCCAATAGTCCTTTAATCAAATCCTCTCCAAAAAAGTGATAAAATATTCCTAAAATGGAAGCAAAATATAATGTAATTAATTGTTTGATTAGTTTATGCTTTGAATCTGTTGTTTGTTATCTTATTTTATATTAAATAATAATTTATCACAAATATTATTATTTAATGAATCCATAAAACAATTGGCTGTCGATTGCGCTCAGAATATGAATCAATTGTATTACAAAAATAGATTACATTTTATCGGATAAATTGATTATAAAGTTATGTGACCCTTGACGTGATAACGTGATAACCTTGATCAATTTATTGCATTTATTCAATACCAATATGAAGAAGAATTGCCGCAAAATTCATAAATTTAATTATCTTTTGGTTTTTAGTTTGTCTTCGAAGGAATGGAAGAATCGGGTTCTGAAGGATTGGACGAATTGATTGCAGCGAAAGCCAATACCTTCCTAAAGGATGTCGACTATGTCTGCATTAGTGACAACTACTGGTTGGGGACAGAGAAGCCGTGTCTTACTTATGGACTCAGAGGTATCGATTACTTCTATCTGGAGATCGAATGCGCCGCAAAAGACCTTCACTCAGGAATTTATGGCGGGTCTGTCCACGAGGCTATGACTGACCTCGTTGTCCTCTTGTCCAAATTGGTGGATAACAAGGGCAAAATTCTAATTCCCGGAGTTATGGACGATGTGGTGCCGTTCACTCCCGAAGAAGAAAAGCTCTACAATCAGATTGAGTTCAGTTGTAATGAATTCAGTTGTGAGGTCGGCACCAGTCGTCTCATTCATGACAGTAAAGTCGATACACTGACCCATCGATGGAGATATCCTTCCCTTTCAATACACGGTTGGCTTTTGTGAAAATTTTTCAGTCGGTTAATAGGATTTTCATTAAAGGTATTGAAGGAGCGTTTTCCGGCGCCGGCGCTAAGACTGTGATTCCCCGCAAAGTAGTGGGAAAGTTCTCAATCCGTTTGGTCCCGAACCAAGACCCCCAAAAAATTGGCAAAATTGTTATCGATTTTATCAACAATGAGTTCAAGAAGATGAACAGCCCTAACAAACTGAATGTGGTTTTGTCCGGCGGCGGCGGTGGTAAGCCATGGATGGCTGATCCCAATGACCCCAACTTCGTTGCCGGCAGGAAAGCTATCAAAACTGGTAAGACTAAGACTTTAAACTAATCGACAAATGGTATGTTTGGCCAATGATGTGATAGTAAAAGGTTTGAGTCAAACAAGAGATGATTCAAAACAAAACTTATTTAAAATGCTTTTAGTTTTGTGTTTTGAACTCAAATTTTGAGACACAAAAAGCGTTTTAACACAGAATTGAGTAAACGTTCGAAAGATGGGAATCAAACGCAAGTATTTGTCGATTCCGTTACGCGTTTATACTCAGAGTCGTTCTCTGTTTGACAGAGGATTACATTTTGGCTCATATTCTGAGGCCTCTCATCAGTTTTTAACTAAATTTCTCGAAATTCATTTCAATTTTCAAACATTCAATTGTTTTGAATAGTGTTTGGAGTCGAACCTGACCTGACTCGAGAGGGAGGTTCCATACCTGTGACGCTTACCTTCCAAGAGGCGACCGGAAAGAATGTGATGTTACTGCCGATGGGCTGCGCCGACGACGGGGCTCACTCTCAGAACGAAAAGATAAATAAAAGGAATTACATCGAAGGCACTAAAGTGTTCGCCTCTTATGTCTATGAATTATCACAACTCAAGTGAAGGGTTGGCCACAAATTCTTTCATCTATTCTTTGATAATTTTTAACCTTTTCTAAGATTTTTATATAAACGGATATCAAATGAATCTTTGATTTTAACCAAAATATGAGTGAAAATAGAATTTCTTTATTAATTCGTTTATTTATTTAAATTATGAGTCAATCGATGAATTGTTTTCCAAATATTTTTAAAACAATAATAGTATAGAAAAATAGATTTTAAATATAAATAACTTAGAAATTAAAATATTTTCAATATTTTTGGGCAAAATTTTAAATAAATGATAGTTATGTCAAAAATATATATTAATTGAAATATAAAATATGATTCTATCGGTTCTGAAAAGAATGGCTTCAATTGATTTATATTAACATAAAATCCATTGATTTGAATAATTGTTCGAAAGATGAGTTCATTTAATTGGTTGTCACCCTTTCCTTGATTTCTGATCTACAAAAGGGACAGATATCCAATTGTAAGGCACACTCACTGCAGAGTTTCTGTTGATTATAACAACAATTAGTTTATAACAGCAATCAATTCAATCATTTGATTGAAAATACAAACCGAATGTAAACAAGGAATGAGTTGAATGGTAGCGGTTCCGTCGCAGCACAGGGAACAACTGTCCTCTTTGATTGACGACATTTGCAAGTATTTGAGTTTAATGAGTCTGAAAAGAAACGGATATTTAGTTTGGAATTTGAGGAAAGACCGCATACTTGGGTAAAATTATTTTATCACTTTCTGAGAGACTACCCCTCGAGTTGAATGTCTCGAAATCAAGATTGGGGTCAAATTTAAAAGGGGTTCGACCGAAGTTGAATTGGCACTGTTGGTACGACATGAAAGACGCCGCCGCAAAGTAACCACTCCTGCAATAAACACATTTACGTCACTTTCTTATTCTGTTTTTGTTTCAAATTCACATACTTTGCACTTTTGAACACATGTTTGTACGGCTCTAAAGGAACGCCATTTAAATAAAATACAATTATTTCGCGGTTGAGATCCAAAAGACAGCCCAAAACATCCCCTTTTGATCAGATATTGAGAGTTAATGAGCGACCGGTTTGTGAACATAAATATGAGGCAAACCTGGTCTCCAACACTGGTGTCTGTGCGGAAAACTGGAGGCGTTGTACCAAATCAATTGTCTACAACCGTCGTATGCGATGGAGTACTCGTCGTCTCCAATGCCATATCCCTCGTGGTTCAAGAATTTGCTGTCTTTTGTGGCCCAACCGATTTGCATAACGCCTGCTGTGATGAGAGTGGCCTCATAGTAGAAGATCCCTTCCATCACTTGATACGTACAGCGAACGCTTTCGAATGAGGAGGCGTCACATCGGGCCTAACATTTGTATTCAGATTATGTAAAAAATGACGGAAAGCGTATCCATCGGTCATACCATTAGTCCGTTGGCCGATATTTTAAGGTATTCGCTGACATCGTTTGCATTTAAGACTGCATTCAAATTAGTTCTATCGGTCTTTTCATATGTTAGAGTTCGGCCCTCTTTTAGGAAGAGGTTGTCTAAACACCATTGAGCACAAAAGCCGACCTGTTTTCGCATATAATCATTGTCTTCAATGAGGTCTTCGAGAATTAGTAAAAAGTTATTATCAGTTTCTCCCAATTTCTTGGCAATCGTTAACTTGTTTTCACCTAAAATTGAATCACAAATGTTTTATTGGGACAATAGTCAGGGAAAGGCTATTAAGGGATGTCTCACTTGTTTGAGCAAATTTTTCCAAAGCTATTAAAGTGAATAAAACTATCGAATAATCAATTTTTTGGCTTAAATTGGATATTAAATAATTAAGGATTCCTGGCGTCAGAAGAGCCATACTGTTAGGACCGGCTAACTTCTCGGCCAAACATCCGATGACAACACAGGCGTTCCGATGTCGAGCTATACTCTGTCGCGTCACTGCCTTACTGTGAGACAGATCCAGGATTTCAGACAATTTTGTAATCGATTCCTATGAAAAAGTAGATTAAAATTGAATTCTCTTTTAAAAGATGCCATACTTTGGTCGGAAGGGGACAGTCATCGAGAAGTAATAGTATAACCGCCGGACCTAAAGGATCGTCGATTGGAATAACGTTTATCATTGAGTTGACGACTGCGAGCCATCCCTTCTCTTTGTCGGCAATAATATGTAACTTAAGCATAGAAGAGGGCGGATCCGCGTCACTGTCCACACAAATACATCATTAAATTGTCATAAAATACTGGATTCACTCACTTATCGACCAGAGTTCTGATGAGCGAAAGTGTTTCGAGAATCAGTTTGTCGACCATTGAGGACAGTTTGTTGTGATTGGAACCGTTGGCAGCGGTCAACACTTGGGTGGCGCCGGCGATCGCTCTGTTCATACATTCGTCTGATATTTCATCGGAATTGGCGGACGAGTTGTGTCCGGCGGCTCTGTTTCGGCCCATATTTCGTGACTCTACGCCATTATTTAAGAACCTATTCCTCGAGTTTTGACGTTTAGTCTTCTCTTTGCAAACGCAAAGACCCATTGGTTTGAAGTGAAATCAATTGAGTCTATAATTCATTAATTCAATTGTTTTTATGATTCGTTGAATAGACTTAAAAATATGTAAATAAATAAATAAATTCAAAAATAAAGTCTCAAAACATTTGATAAACTCTTTACTCAAAAAGCATTTCACAAACGATTGGATAAAACTTTAGTCGATTTAAATGACAATAAAATTCATTGTTTTTTAAACTTTGAAAAAATAATTCATTGATTTTGTGTTTTAAGTCATTTGTTTGCATACAAAAAATGTTTGACTAATTGTCGAGAAATAAACACAAACTTCAATAGAAGTGATGAATGAATGCGAGCACTGAATGGCATTTGAGTCCAACAGACAGTCGTGTAGTGAAGGCTATAAACTGAATAACATTGAAAACAGTGAAACACTTTTGGGAAGGCTTTGGACCACTCTTTGAGTTGCCTTAACGTAAACCGCATAATGTTTTTAGTGCGCATTCACTCACGACTTGCCTTTCATTCAGTCTTTGAAAGTTTGAATTTTTCGGTAGAAATCTCTCTTTATTTCCGATTTTCAAATCTGTTTCACAGCTTTTTTTTTTGTTTGAAACCCACAAACAGTTGTTTAAAAATATTTTCTGACTCTTCTTTTCAAATGATTGACACTTTTGGTGAATAATCAAAGGGCTTAACTCACACCTAAATCTCATTTGAATCTCATTTGCTCTGAATTTAAAGGCTGTGCTCGAAATCAATGCAAACTTTTGTTTGGAGTCAGAAATACGGCTACTTTTGAGTCTAAAATTAGATTAATCCGAATGAAGTGATAGACATAACAATAAACAAATTGATTAGTCATTTATTCTCCCTTTTGAAGAGTTAATCGTCTGATAATCAATGATCTACTTCTTGATCACTCACTCGAACACCGATTGTAATAAACGACAATCGTTTGACAATCTGTTGTTTACTCAAAAAACTCAATAAAAGTGTCCATAAAGTCTCAAAATTGACTCAAAAGAGTAATATCAGAACAAAATTGGGAAAAAGCCATAAAAAGTTGTATAACTCACTAAACTGGGAACAAATTCCAATAAGAGTCACTTCAAGTTGAAATTCATAATTAAAAACCTGATAACAAGTTTTGTTTTATAAAATTTTTTATTGGATTTCGAATTCTTCACTACATTTGACACAAACTGATCATCGAATATGACTCTAAGAAAATTGTTTTTTTTTGTGAATTCATTCTTCAATTGTTTTGATTCACAACTTCTTGTTTATAAGAAAACATTTGATTTTTTCAAAAGTAAACGAAAAGACAAAAGAAAATGAGTTTCGGATAATAATCACAACAATTAGTGTCCTATTTGTCGACTAATTGAGTGATTTTTTGTAATTCACGAAAATTATGTGAAAGTAATGCTCACCTGATTTGGGATATATTCGATTAAATCATTGGACGAATCGGATTAATGTCAAAACTCTTCCGCATTCGATACTTATTTGACAGACATTTGAATTTCTTGACTCAAATAAATGTCTCAAAAAAACATAATTATCTTACTTTTGGTTTTGTTTGAAATTAGTATTTCTTATCTCTTATGCTATTTATGTACAAAATTAGTGGCAAACGATTTGTCATTAATTAATGATTTTATGGGATTTCAATTCCTGTTGATAATATTGCTGGATATTTAACCAGATACACACAAATGTGAGCTATCTACATTGCATACTAAATATGTGCAAATGTTCGTATCAATAGCTATGTAAATATGATAATGATCTTGATAAATTCTATGATAAATGCTATGATGAAAGCAAAGTCACTCAATGAATGACAAATGCAATCGATTTGTGATTAGTTTCTCTGAAATTTCTTTTGAGTCTTCAAATCATTGACTAAACAAATGTTTTGTGAATTTTTGTTGAAAGCCTCGAATCGAAGTACGAATCAAATGATAAAATCAAAAGCAAAACAAACTAATGTTTATCTTAAACATTGATTTCGTCTATAAAACAGTTGTTTATATCAAACATTTCAATGATTTAATGTAAACCAAACCAAATCTCTTTTCCGACTCCTATTACCTCAGAAACAGTTTACGACAAAAGAATTAAAACACTTTTAGATTAATTAAAAGTCTCTTTCGTTTCCGATAGTCGTTAACTCTATTTATTGTCTTTTTATGACAAAACATTAGTTTTTGAATCGAAAAAATGTAAAAAATAGTTGGAGAGAAGTGTCAAACTTGTTAGGCGTTGGAAGAGTACCCTAAGCACCACACCCTATGCCCAAACTGTTATCCAAGTGTGTGTGAGATGACACAAATGGCACAAATCCTACGCTAAGCAGCAGCTAAAGAGCAAACTCCGATGGAAAATAACTGCAAACAGAGCCATAAAGTCGTACTGTTTTTCCAAACATTAAAATAGAAGTTTTCGTAACCAACTCTGGGTTCGGGATAAACAAAAAGCTTATTGTTTTGGTTGAGTTCCTATCGGTTCTCACATTGAATTCCACTGATTATCGCTGTCTTTCCAAATAAAACTCCGAAATATTAATCTCATAATTGGTTTGACTATCGATTGACGACTTTGAGTGATTGTCAGCAGTTAATAATGCCGTCGACAGCAACAGTTCAGGTCAGACAGACGACGACAACCACCACTTCAAGAGCCTCAGTATTAGTCATCAATACTGGATATCTGACGACCAAATTAGGTCTCTTAAAGCTCCTGCTTTTGGTAAGACTTCTAAATTATAAAACTAAACAAATGATTGAAACTATTTTTAAATAAACTTCAAATTCAATATAAATTAATTGAAAACAATAGACTTTTGGATAGTTTTTGTATTATTTATGGCAAACAAAGAGGTTTAACTGGAACTCCGATTTGCATGAATTGGTGGCTTTTGTTTTTGTGTGGAGACAAACGATCCGCATAGTTAACATCGAATTGCAAATGACCTACTTAATTTTCTTACCCTTTATTTATTGACGGTTTTACTTCAATTCTATACTTTTACGATAAAAGTGTTAATTAATTTACTTCAGAGATCAAAGAGTTTTGAAAGACCAAGAGTTAAATTGAGGTAAACTCCCATAAGTTGGCAAAAGTTCTAAAGTTTATATCAAAAAGTTTATTAATTTTGGGAAAATTGATATTTTATGGCCATTCAGTTGAAACTAATTCCTTAAATACAAAGAAAATTTGAAAAAATAACAAAAACTCATTTTTAACGCCTTTTGGTCTCAAATTTACGCTTTTAATAACATTAAATTATATTGTCTTGCTCATTACTCTTATTTATAAATGCAAATTATAAGCTGATAATGACAGAAGTTGTCAAGCACATTCCCATATTTGCATCTAATTATTGTCCGGATATTAATATTTATGATTAGAGTAAGAAATTGTTTGAATCTCTAAACAAATGACTAAAAAATAGTGAAATTCAATACGAATTCAATTTGAATAATAAGTTATTTTTAGATCCTTTCCTTCCTTTAGAGGCACTCAATGAGGATAACCATCAAAACCTTTCGCTTCAATTCACAAAATATGTTAATTCAAATAATTTTCTTTCTTTCGGCTCATTTTTCAATTAAATGCAAATATGTTTGATATTTATTTCAATCCTATTTTTCCTTAAAAGTGTTGGACAATTTTCAGTGGAATATGAGTTGAGATTAGTACATTTGATCATGGTCCATGATTCATAGATCATTTATAAAAAAAAAATATGACTCAGAATTTATTTGACTTTTTTTAATGGTTTATAATTTTATCTGAAAATGAATTCAATTAAATAACTTGATATCTGAATATCGATTTACAGATTCTATCGTTGGTTTGTTTCATTCTTCTGCTTCTGGAGGCAGACTATTATACTCGAGGCTACTCCTATGCCGCGTACCACTATTGGCCACCGGACCAGTTTCTGGTTCTGGTCTGTTTCGCCAATTGGTATACCATTACTCTTATGCTAATCGCAGCCCTCCTATCGTTGGGAACGGCTAGTATTCTCCCGAAGACCAGTTTTGTATGTTTCAAATTGAACCTTGATCAAAAATAAAAATGTTTTTATCTGATAGGACTTTATTTTCCACTTTGTCGGTTGCATTCTGTTTCTCATCGGAGGAATTTGGGTCTCCATCGGCGCCTTTAAACATGACAACCGAACAGTGAAGATCCAAACTGCTTGTGTAAGTGATCACTGATCAGGATCAAATTTGTCAACTGATATCTCACTAAATATTGTCTGTAATTCCAGATTCTGGCTCTGATTTGTGGAATTATTCACTTAATTCACGGCGTCTTCTCTTATAGACTCTGTATTACAAACTGACAAAATTGAGAGACATTTAAATCAATTTGGCTTTAATTCTAAGTGTTTAGAATACTGTGTTAAAAGCACCATGATCATTATGATCAAATTGAACCAGATTTTCAGAGAATTACTTGAAATACCCAGCATGCGTTTACAGCCCTCTTAAAAAGTCACTTTCAATGAAACACCATTTTGTAGGTCTTAGTTATCATTGAAATGTTACGATTCCAATGTTAAACATTCATATTTTAAAATTTAATTACCCTGGTATATTGTCATAAATTTGTCGATAAATTATTTTGTTTGAAATTCTCAATAGAATGAGCAAGTTTGATTGTTTTATTTAATCTAAACCATCAAATTTATAGGATTTCTATAAAGTATTGATAAATTTATGTATTCCTTGAGGCAATTTATTTGAAACTCTGGTTCGATAAGTAGAGGACAGCATTAATTCATTGTCTGAAAAGTAATTAATTATCTTTTGCTTAACGTAAGGCCTCTAAAGGAAGGCCTAATTGTTTGATATATCTCTCAATTTCAGTCACTCGAAGAACACAACTCATTGAAGATTTCTTCAGTTGATTATAATTCTGAATAATAAGGACTTAATATCGAAAGAAATATTAATCCATCAAAAGCTTAATTCAATTGACTTTAATAGAGCTTAAACCGGTGTCCGCCCAATAAATAACTTGCAAAGTATGACAAAACCAATTAACAAACTTTTCAATTATATTACAATATTTATACACATTTTTGCAATTTTTATTCTCTGAAATGTTTACTCAGATATTGATTATTGAATGCAATTATAATTTTGTTATACTTTTATTTTTGCTTAAATTAATACAAATGTATTGAAACTGAAAAATAATCTCATATTTTGACTTTTATTGTATTTATTGCATAATTTGATGTTTAAAATAGTCTATCAAATACTCAAATATGTTGTGAACGTATCGAATAAAATGTTTTAATCGTTTATATTATTATACATTATTGTTAATCAATTTATTGGACTTTTGACTGTCAAATCAAAATGTGCATGGGCATTTTATTATGCCTTTATTATTCAACAGATGATTAAATAAAAATTATACCCTATTTCATTTGTTTATAAAAACCCTGATATCATTTCTCTAAAAGAGATGGCAACACCTTCTTCGGGCCAATTCGGAAATTGTAGACAATGAGCAAGACAATATCTTGATGTGTGGATGAGCAAGATTCTTTTATTCAAACAGAATTTACTGAAATTCTTGAAAACTTATTTCAAATAATTATTTGATGTAATTTATGGATACTTTTCTCAAAATAAACAAAACTTTTTTTTAATCTCCAGAAGAATGAGTGAAAAAAGAGGTGTTTTGTTCGTCTGTTTGGGGAATATCTGTCGGTCACCGATAGCCGAAGCCGTCTTCGCTCATCTCATCAAAGAGAGAGGTCTCACCGACAAGTGGTTTACCGATAGCGCCGCCACTGGTATTAAAACTGAATTTATTGTTTTGATCACTAATTTGTATGTCTGTCAACTGGTCAGGCAGTTGGCACACCGGCAGTAGACCCGACAGAAGAGCTCAGAATGTTTTGAAGAGACATAACGTTGAGTGCGATCATAGGGCCCGACAATTATGTGACGAAGACTTCCATCGTTTCGATTACATCTTCGGAATGGATTCAAACAATATCCGTGACATCAATGAGGTTAAGCCCAAAGACAGTAAAGCAGTGGTCGAACTGTTGGGCAAATATGATCCACAAAAACAGACTATCATTGAAGACCCTTATTATGAAAGGGGAGAGAATGGCTTTGAAACCAATTATGAACAATGTTTGAGGTCTTGTAATGGATTCCTCGATCAGTTTAAATGACAATTCAATTAAAACATTAATTTTTTATTGAATATAATAAATAATATCTTTTAAGCATTTGTTCCAAATTGTTGTCAATTGTTGTCTACATTTTTGGCGCCGATTGGGTTCGGCTTCAAATGAGTGAATAAAATATGATAACTTAACTAACCACCAAACTAACCAAGATTACATTCATTGCATTCACTGCTTTTCTCTCTGACTTTCAAATCATAGACTTTGATCACAAAATCAATGTTTGGCTAATTTTTTATATAACTTTTCTTAGTAATCACGTGACCTTGCTTCTTTTAATAGCTTTTGTTATATGATATTTTGCACTTGCTCATTTTTTTAAATGAAGTATTTATTCATTTGGAGATAACCTTTGACTGGAGTGTGTGTTAAGTTGAGTACATATCTCTTGGTTTACAAAATTTCAAAAATAGATTTCATTAATAAATGAGAATTCTTTGAAAGATTAAATTGTGTAATAGAGGTAATCAATTAATCGATTAATCATATAATCTAGTACAAATACAAATACTCAATTATAAGTTTTTGTCGGATACAATCAAAAACTTGATAAGTCTCCGAATATTCGTTATCTGAAGAAAACAAAGTCTAAAGTTTGAAATTCACGTGAAGTTCACATTCGGCTCAGATATAAACTGAAGGTGTGTGCAAATAGAGAGGAACCGCCGAATCGTATGTTACCTTTTTATCTGTTCCTCTCTCTCCTGATTTTGTAGACGTTTTGGTCAGGGGTGGCAAAAGGGATCGTTGATTTCCCCCTAGATCGGAAATTTTATCATTATGGCCTATGCAAAGTTCGAAGACCTTCTATTTGGCCCTGACCCTGGCCATCCCTGGTCATTGATTTCAAATTGAGCGATAAAATTAAGAAATGGGTTAACCCTTTTCAGGAATAAAACATTTGGACATTAAATAGAGTTTTGGTGAAAATATTGGGAAAATTTGCCTTTGGCTCAAAAAAGACAAATTCAAGTATTTATAAGGAATTTGAAAAACAAACAAAATTTAAATATTTTACGAAATATTAAAATTCAAATCATTAATTCAAATGAATGAGTTGTGTAATCGAGTTTTGAGTTTAAAATTAAGTAAAAACTTTTTTGGTAGTCATAAACTAGTAATTAATTACCAACTTTTAAGCTGAAGGCCAGAAAACTATGTAATAAATGTCATTTGAGTTCATAAAATGATTATTTATTAGAAATTCAGATCAATAGAAAAGTTTCTTTTCATATATTAATAAATATATTGACAAAAACTATCCCAACATTAGTATAACTTTATTACAAAAGGCTTTTATTGAGATCTCAAACAAAACTATTCTATTATTCGGTTTTCGGGTTTTGTCCGAATCTATTGATTGAAAGGAAAGAAAGACATAAAAATTATTCGATAATAGACTCTGAATATCAGCCAAATATTGAGATAAAATAAATGTTTAGATAAGAGCCAATTGAGGAGCAAACTAAACATGATCATTGATCAAACATGAGCCACCTTTCGACTATTGATCGCCTTTTGATAACATTGAAAGTATAAAAACAAATTCGTTGAAACACCACTTGTTTTGTCTGTAATCCGTGTCTCGAATAATGTCGACTCAAAGTACTAATCAATACGAGAACTTCCAGGAGTTTCTCGATGAGGTCCAGTACAGCAAGAATGGCGTCAAACGCTACGAATGGATATTCGGTGAGGGATACCTCTCCACCGGAGGATTCGAAACAACCAAACAGATTCTTCCTCATCTGAACCTCAAAAAGGGCGACAGAGTTTTGGACGTCGGCTGCGGACTGGGAGGACATGACTTCTATATGGCAGAAAAATATGGAGCCTATATTGATGCAATTGACTTGTCCAAGAACATGATGTCAGTGGCGTTGAGACATCACTCGAAAAAGCCTCACATCGCTGACAACATTAAGTTCCGCATCTGTGATGTGACCACAACCGAGTTCGAAGACAATCATTACGACGTTATCTACAGTAGAGATGCCTTATTGCATATCAAGGAAAAGCCCGAACTCTTCCGTAGATTCTTCCGTTGGCTTAAACCCGGCGGAAGACTGGTCTTCACTGACTATTGTCGCGGAGAAACCAATTCGTCCGAAGAATTCGAGAAATATGTTAAGCAAAGAGATTACACTCTCTATAAAGTCAAACAATACGAAGAACTTATGAAAAGTTGTGGTTTTGTTAACGTAATCGCCGAAGACATCAACGATAAGTTTGAAGACTCCCTCAACAGAGAACTCAAGAAATTATATTCCGGAAGAAAGGAATTCCTCGAACTCTTCAATATTGAAGATTTTAAAGATCTGGAAAGTGGTTGGTTGGCCAAGGTCAAACGAGCTAAGGACGGACATCAGACTTGGGGACTGTTTAGAGCTCAAAAACCCATCGTTTAAATCAATTTTTGAAATTAAATAAAATCCTATTTTTTATATGAAACCAAAAACAAGTTTTTGAAATAAAACTCATTTTCCAAATGTCTTTCAAATTAATTTTATTTTATTCAATAATAAACAAGATCACTTTTCACCTCTTTTGACAAGTATAGTGAAACAAAGGATATATTTAAATAAATTCATACAAACGGCAATATTATACTAACAGAATGCACCATTCAACAAAAGGTTGTATTGCACCAAGCCATATTTGAAAACTGGCTGTAATTAAAACTTTTTAAGAATCCATTGAAAATTAATTTCCAAAGATTGCCAATCAAAGCCTATATTCAAGTATGCAAGAGTATATTTGTGAATACAGAATGTATTAATAGAATATCTCTATTCTCAAGTAAATTCATTCAATATTTGTCCTTGATAATCTCAAATTGCAGATATACTAAACTATAAGAACCTAATCGTAACTATCGAATCGCTAAACAAATAGATAATAGAGAATGGATTATAAAACTTTAGTCAACGCTTTTTTTGAAAACTTAATGATTATATGAAAGATTGCAATTAAAAATGTACATGAACATTTCATAATCGGAAAATATATGTTGGGCTAAAATAAAGAGGGCATCACATCTGAAAAATTTCCGAATGTTTATTCACACGATTTATATCTGGAATACGTTTACTCGTTGTCAGACACATCCATCCCATGATTACATCCAAAATACTTTTCCATTCTTGAAAAGAGTTGCAAAATTCGAAATTAGATCAGGGTGATTACCTCAGCAAAACTTAGCTAGATAAGTTAAACTCTAGTATACCTAGTCTATTCTTGTTTTATAGAACTATAATCAAATTTAATTTAACGATACCAGAATAGTTTTATAATCGGTTCTTTATTTTCATCTTATTGAATATAAATTTCATTGTGAGAAGTTGGCTTGGTCAATTCTGAATGGGAAAACTTTTCCTTATTAAATGTTAAACAGATATATATAAATAATTTACAATATTTCGATATTTTCAGATAAATATGACTTAAAATTCATTATTAGAGATGTTTTGGTCGTTTTATGTCAGAAGCAGAGTATGAGTGTACGGGTAATTCAATTTCCTTTAGTTGCTGGTTGTGTCGGATTTTAACACCTAATCACTCTTTCCTAACTGAATATTCCTTCTCTAATATTCTGTTTACAAGTATTGAACAAATTCTTGTATTGACTGAATTTGAGAGTAAAAGCATGTCATGTGATTCGCAACTAATATTAGTTTTTAGCCTTTCTTATGATTTTCATCAATAAATTCTGTAATGATTTGCAAAATTTGATGAAATACAGATGTCTTTCATATTTTTCAGAATTTCATATTTTTACAAAAATTGCATAAAACTAAATGATGTAAACAATTGATAATTTTTGGACAAATTATGCAAACATTTAGTAAAAAACTTAATTTTAGTATTATATGGCTTTACATGAAATAAGTCGATATCCGATAAGTTTTGTAGTAATCGATTGGATTCGACATATTTTTGCCACCAATACAATCAATTTATTGAGAGTCACGATATCTGAAAATTGATATTTAACTCAGTATTCAATTAATTGTCGATTAAATGCATACAAAAAACGACTTTTCATTCATTGTCTGTAAACAAATGTGAATAAAACGGGAAGTAATTGCTTTTCTTTATTCATTCGATAATTTCTATTCAATGAACAAATAATTTAAGCACTTTTTCTGAGCAAAACCACATTTTGAATATTTATCACCTAGAACATTAATTATCTATCACCTGAAATGTGTTAGACTGAATTTGGTTACTTTGTCACTAATATTCATTGCCAGACGTCTAATGAATGGGAGAAATGTTTAATTTGAATAACAATTTTGGAGTCAAATATTCTTAACTTTGAAAATAAGTTTAGATAACATTGAGTTGTTTTGCAGACAATCTATAAAAAGAGTGACAATCGAGTGGTAAAGCTATTAATTCATTGGTCTGTCTCTTCTGTCTCTTTAGTTCCTTTCCTAATGTTTTTGAATCATTCGATTCATTATTTCAAAAGTTGGGATATTTTTAGTCCTCAGAGTTTTCTTAAAATTTGTCGTTTGAATAGAGTTTGAAAAGAGATGTTATTTCTAAGGAGTGATGAACTTTGAGATTCTCAATGAACTCATTGAGAGAATCATAGATAAGATATTTGAAGCGATAATAAAAATAAGAGTCAATTATCGCAAACAACTGACAAATATTATCGAGACTTAAGAGACTATTTTCAGTGATTAATAATACAATGGAAGCACTTAATTGGCTGATAAGTTGACAGCTTTTTATAATAAAAACTAATTCCATATCAATTGAAATCATCGCTCAATTTAATGGACATTAAGTTCTAGTTTTTCCCGTTTTTCAAATTCGATTATCAAAATGAAGATTACTTTTTCCCAAATGACAAGAGACGTCTTAATTAATTAATTGACTGCTCAATTCAAATCAAACCTGGAACCTTTTTCCTTATTGATTTCAGAACTTTGTTAATTTGCTTACTGAATAAGAGAAAATTACCTAGTTTCTTTGACATTTAAAAGAATATTCTCTAATAATCTCTAATCTGTGGACTTTTGAAGGCATGTCAATGGGATTAATATCAAGATTGTAATACTTTTTGCGCTGAGCCACAGGAGTGACTCAACTGTTGTGCCTGAGTTAAGCCACGAGGAAATTAATTAACTTAAAGAGTATTAACGGAATGAAGAGATGAAAAGTCAATCCAATAAACGAATGCTTTTTTGATTCTGATATCAAACCAATAACTCTGTTCTGTGTCTCACAAACGCACAGTTAGGCTAACAATCCGTCAAACCGACAGTCAGTCCACTAATGTTTGGTTAATGTCAACACAATTTCTTAATTGAATTTTATATAAATTTATATCAAATACAAAATACTTTTCAATTAAAGCGAATTAAAGATAAGAAAATCGTTTTAAATGATTTGAAACTTAAATAAAAACAGATTTATTTATTCAATGAGTTGAGGCGCCAAACAATTTGAGATAATCACTGATTCCGATTCATCTTCTTTTTCGTTACTCAATATCAGGAATATATAACCAAAAAGGAAGAGGTTATAAAATTATTGAACTCCAAGTATGATATCAAACATGAATTGGATATTGAGTTTTAAAAATAATTTCCAGAGTTTGAAACTTTACATTCTTTTGGTAGACTTCTAATGGAAAAATATTTTTATCGAATCTGATATTTCAATAAACCATTTGATATATTGGTATAGAATTCAGGCATTTATTGAATAAAATGTATCAAATTTGAGATAAAAGAGGATTAATTCTATAATCAGTGTCTTATCGATACAAATGGTGATATAAATGGGCCATTATTTTAAATATATGAATAAGAAATCAAAATTTCAATTCAGTTCTGATCTGAATATCTTAAGTGACAGAAGAGTTAGAAAAGAAACACAATTTTTTCAATAAATCGGATGTAAATGTGTTGGCAGTCAATCGGTTTGTCTTTTATTTTAGATCTCAAATTCTGATAAATTGTTTTTCAATTTTGTTTTTGTTTAACCCAATTAAGGCTCAAATATATCGAAACACTCGAAACTCGTCTCTAATTGAATGAGTATTTATTTTTCGCGCATCGAATGAAAGACTCGTTTAGAGTATTATTCAATACATAAGCAATTATGACGAGATATGCAGTTCAAGGGCGAAGACAGCCCTCATCTGTCGACTGCAAAGCTCACGTTGGGATCGGCTTCAGTCGACAACAGAACGCCTATGAGTCGAGTCTATTCCTGTTGAACAGTAGTGGCCATAGAGACTATCAATCCATTGAAACACATGAGAGTATGGCTTCGAAGTCAAAGTTAGACAAATCTGATTCCGGTAGCTCTCAGTCCATCGACTCTGGCTTTCATCTCAAGAAAGAGTTGGGACTCGTCAACGGTGTGGCCATCATTGTTGGTGTCATTGTCGGCAGCGGTATCTTTGTTTCTCCGAGAGGTGTTCTTCAAGAAGCAGGTTCTGTGGGCTTAGCATTAGTCGTGTGGACATCATGTGGTGTGCTGTCAGGAATTGGCGCCTTGTGTTATGCCGAGTTGGGGACATCCATTCCAAAGTCGGGGGGCGATTACGCGTACATCAAAGAGGCGTTCGGACCGTTGCCAGCATTCCTGTCAGTACTGTTCACTGCTTTTAGTTTCGATGACTTAACAAAACTTTTAAAACTTGTGTCAATAGTTTTCTATGGGTTGCGTTACTCATAATTATGCCGACCGGTAACGCCATCGCAGCGCTCACTTTTGCCAATTATATTCTTCAGCCGCTATTCCCTTCCTGTACTCCACCGGCAAACGCCGTCAGATTAATCGCAGCGATAGTCATATGTAAGTCAAATAAAGAGCAAAACTTGATATCAAACAGCCTTTAGTGCAACACATTTCTCATTTGCATCACTAAATGTGTAGGTTTACTAACATTTGTCAATTGCTATAACGTGAAGTGGGCGACAAAAGTGCAAGATGTATTCACATTCGCTAAAATCATTGCTCTACTCATAATCATTTTATTCGGTGGCATTCACTTGTATCAAGGCAACACTGAAAATTTGAGTTACCCAGAGTCTTTTTTCGGCACATCCACATCACCAGGACACATTTCACTTTCATTTTATTCGGGCCTCTTTTCCTACGCTGGTTGGTATGTATGCTGTGCTTCACTTTTAAAACATTTATTTCAATGTTTCACATATGGAATAGAAATAAGTTTTGAGTTCATTAAACTCTTATTTCACGAGTTTTTCCTTCTTTTTAGGAATTACTTGAATTTCGTCACAGAAGAGCTTAAAGACCCGTACAGAAACCTGCCCAGGGCCATCTACATATCACTCCCACTCGTCACTGTCATATATCTGTTGGCAAATGTCGCATACTTTGCTGTCCTAACGCCCGATGATATCTTGACCTCGAATGCCGTCGCCGTAACATTTGGCGAACGGGTTCTGGGAGCTTTCCAATGGGTTATGCCTTTGTCTGTAGCCCTGTCCACATTTGGTGGTCTCAATGGTGGAATATTTGCATCCTCTCGGCTTATGTTTGTGGGGGCGCGAGGGGGTCACCTGCCGGGCAGTCTGGCTATGATTAACCACAAATACTTCACTCCAATGCCAAGTCTTCTCTTTTTAGTCAGTTTTTGATTTATTATAATTCAAAGCATTCTTTTAATTCTGATTCAATTTCAAACCAATTTTAGGGCATATTATCTCTGCTTTATTTGACGACAACTCAGATCTATGTTCTCATTAATTATACGGCATTTATAGAGTCGATGGCAGTGACCGCATCGGTTGCGGCTCTGCTGTGGCTCAGAGTGAAACAGCCAAACCTGAAGCGCCCGATTCGTGTGAATTTGATTCTGCCGGTAGTGTTCTTCGTGACCTGTGCATTCCTAGTACTTCTTCCATTCTACGTCAGTCCCTTCGAAACGGGTGTCGGCGCTCTCATATTATTCAGTGGAATTCCTGTATATATGGTTACTATTTATTGGAAATCAAAGCCAGAAGTCTATAAACGCTTCATAAGTGAGATATTCTTAAATTTTAAAATAGTTTTTAAAATTCTCGTTTCACTATATCCAGGATCATTCACTCGTGGAATCCAGCGATTGATGTTCTGCTCAAAACAGGACCAGAAAATTACAGACGAATAATATAAAGAAGTGAAGAATCTCTCGTTCAACAAATGTTTGGTGGGTTTGGAGACAACCCTAAACAGGTTCTCTTGTCTTAAGAATAAAGTCTTCACTCATTAGATGGAAATTAATAAGAATTATAGATAACTGAACACAAAAAGTGTTGATTGAGTGCTGTTTCGACTAAAAGGAAGTGCAGTTCCATTGATTGAATGGATTTCCAATTCTAATCAAAAACAAAAACTTGTTTTTCTAGTGATATAAAAGACATTTATTTACTATTTTTTGAAATCAATTTTTCCATTGCTCTCTAATCTCGTTATTTCTCTTTTGATATCAGATTTATTTTACATTTATTTTATTGTAATTTATTTTTGGTTAAAATTTAAGCTAATTTTTATACTTATGTTAAAGAATTTCAGACATTCAACGCATTAATCACAAGTTTATAAACGGAATCATTTTAATTATATTGAAGTTTTGAATCTCTAAAATTGTTTTATCTATTGAAACGCATTTTAATTATTTGATCGTTTGATTGATCAAGGAGATTATTTATTTCTTAAAAATGTTGTATTTTGAAAATTATTTCTTCAAATTTGCCTCGAATAAAAAGTTCTTATACTTCAAGTCTTTCATATTGTTGTCAACCATCACATCATTTAATCATTCATTAAGTCTTTAGTTTTAATTGAATGAAACAAATGAGAGATTATTCAAAAAAGTGTTGAATACTATTCTTTCAGAAGTAATCACAAAAACGGATATACGCTTTAGGAATAGCCCTGAAGTTTGAAGGTTCAGACAATTAGCTTATATTTTAGATTTTCATCAAAAGTTCATCTCTCTCTCTCTCCTTTTCTATCTCTCTCTCCTTTTCTCTCTCTCTCCTTTTCTCTCTCT
>JAQGBD010000525.1:0-28343 GCA_034698165.1 Punctoribates punctum | reverse complement strand
CGTAATATTCTTGGTCTTCGGACCCGAATAACCCCAACCATTCGCCAATTTTTCTCAATTCTTTTTTCACAGTTAAAAAGCCTTAATCCAGTTCTTTTTGCACGCCGAAGGATTTCGTTTCTAGCAAAAAATACTCCCATAGTCAGACCTAATGTCTGTGATTGATAGGAATTGTATCGGTAAATCAATCTGATCAAGCACAATCATCAGGTAGGAGACAAATGAAAGCATCGCCGGTGATGAATCATCTTTGTCATAATGTATAATTTATCAAGATCGTTTTTAGAAAACTCTATAGGATTTTTTGCTTGAATTTGTTCATATTTCAAATGAAATGTTAAGCATGGTCAAATAAAGCCACATTTAAATGGTTTTAAATTAAATTATTATTTTTTAAGAGCAAAAACTTACCGTTTCTATTGATTCAATGGATTCCTCGAAAAGAAAAATCCGAAAATCGAGAACTGCTTTCAGTGAACGACAGGTCAGTTAAGCATTTCTTTGACTCGATTTGAAAAATTGAATTTTCAGCTCAAAGTTCTGGAAATGAGTTTCGCCCACAAAAAGTATCTGACTATTCAGGAGAGACTCGATTTGGCGAAAACACTGAAACTAAACGACACACAAAGTATTCTTTTAATTGATTTTAAGATAAAATTTCAATCGTTTTTACTTAAAGTCAAAACTTGGTATCAAAACCGAAGAACGAAATGGAAGAAACAGTGCTTTTCGGACATCAATGGCCTTAATCTGATCCGAGAAGACATTGCTTTGAAAGGAAATAACATAAGAGCTATGCCTGAGAGCAGTGGTGGTTTCACTCCATTCTATTCGCATCGTTTCAGCTCTTATTTAAAGACGATTTCAAATATGAATCAACAAAAATACACACAAATTGATCCCAATTTCGAAATGAATCGGTATTTATATCTAAACTCATTAACGAAACAATTGTTACCCAAATATTCGAGGTTTTAGACTAAACGAGGTTTAGTTCGCACAATATTTAACATATTATGAGTCTAACCATTATATTCAGAATTAATTTCTGCGTTATTTTCCTCCTTTGAAATCATAAACAATTTG
Source organism: Punctoribates punctum (assembly GCA_034698165.1). Taxonomy (NCBI): domain Eukaryota; kingdom Metazoa; phylum Arthropoda; class Arachnida; order Sarcoptiformes; family Punctoribatidae; genus Punctoribates; species Punctoribates punctum. The sequence continues at coordinate 27,257 of JAQGBD010000525.1, read as the reverse complement.
CAACGAAAGCAATTTGTGGGTAAATCCCTATTAATTCATTGAAAAGAATGCGGATTATTGAGAAGTATTTGTGCCAAACACCGTTTCGACCACTTTTAGGAATGGCTATAATTAATGTAAATGATATTCAGTGAAAAACTTTTAATTGAAACTTGCAATCGACTCAAATACAGAGCAAATATTCACAAATTGTCGCGATTTTTGACTAAACGTTTAGCGAAACAAAGACTTAATTAGTCATAAAATCGGTTTTAAAATAAATATTTGCATATTTTATACTTTACTTTCTGTACAACTTTTTTATCAATTATTTAAAACATTTTTCGTATTTCAATATCAAAATCGACAGAATTTAATAACACTTTTTCTGTACATTTCTTTAATTTTGTTTTCATTTCATGTTTTATATAATTATTAATCAAATGTTTATTTGAGGCGAAAAACAACACAAATAATAATAATAAGAAAATCGAAGAAATTATCACTAATTTGTTGAGAAAAACGAATATAAATATATATTTGCCTCAAATATAACTAATAATCGGAATAATCGGAAAATCATTGAAATAATCGTCTTTTGATTTCAGTTCTCACTTCTCTTTAGTTTTGACTCAAAGGGAACACCTCTTAAGGGGAACTGTTCTCTTCTTTAGTCTTAAAAACACTATTTTGTTGACTGTTCTCTGATTCATTGGGAGCGTCTCCTTCTAAGGAACTCATCTGTTGCTGAGACGGACCCACTGTTGAAGTTTTAGACTTTGGTGGGGATGTCATCGGCTTTATTTTGGTGGTCGAGTTATTACTGGTGTTATTGATCCAGGGAAATAACTTATTCGACATTTCCGGGTCCGCCACATGAGTAGGACTGGCCGGACAGGCCTGAGGTTGGGTTTGAATGAAGGATCCGATATAAATGCTCTTTCGAGGCATTGTTTCTTCAAATTTATTGTCATTCGTGGAGAGTCCGGTCCACCACTTGTTGTTAACGTCTTCGTAGAGTTCGTTTAATTTCTGTTTAGACATTCCTTCGTTGGACTCCGTGTCAGACATCCGTTTCTTACGGCGGAGGGCGGCCTCTGAAACAGAAATATTACGTCTGCCCTCATTCGAGTTGTCGGTTATGTTTTCGGGCGGAGGGCTGTCGGTGTCCTCAGACATCTCGTGTTCTTCCATCTCTTCCTGAGTCTCTTCAGGCGGACAGAGCTCGTGAGCTCTGGCGAGAGTGAGTCGGGCGCTGTGAGATCTCTCCAAATAATATCCATTACTGGTCTCATTTGACTGCGCCGGTGGCGACCAATTGTTATACCCGTACTGAGTGTTTGTCCCGTAGGGCCTCCTTTCGAGCTCATCATTGAGCCAGGAGACGGCACCGGACCATTTCCTCCTTAAGTCAATATTATCATGTAGGATTTGTGCGGCCATTGGACAGGAGGTGAAGAGTGTGACCAAACACTTAATGCACTGATAGGCGCGCTTCTGGTAATGCGTTTTATTTCGATGAATTGTATCGAAAAGTGCTTCCCTGTCCTCAGGAAGGCCTAACAGATTATGAAATTAGTATAAAATAGTAAAAGAAATTGATTTGAGTTCAGACCTCCTTTGAGAGCATTAAGAATACGGTGTGTCTGCCAGGAGTCCTCTAAGAGCAACATTTGGAGCAATAGATCCAAATGAGGTCTCAATTCGTAGGCATAGGAGTACGCGATTTGCCACAAGAGCTCATTCAGAACCGTTGACGAGAAGTGAGGGTTTTCCCAACAACAGAACTTCAACAGTTTGATGGTGTCGTCGGCACTGTTCGCCTCTTCTATTATTTTCTTCACATAATTCTGTTTATTAAACAGAAGTTCTGAGACCTGTGGCTGAATAGGCATCAGATATTCGTTTAGGTCTTCAGCAATGAATGGATTCCCCAAAACACGACTTCCAGGAATCGAAGACATTGTTTTGGAAGAGATGTCACAACACCTGACCAGAAGGCTGACCACTAAATAAAGTTTGCCTAAGTCTGCGTATTGGTATTTGATGGGAGGACCGGGACCCTCGTCCAGAGCGACTAACATAAACAGTTCGGGAACGTTCTGTTTCAATAACTGGAGTTTCTCTCCCTTTCCTAAGGAGGCGTACATTGAAAATAAAGTGAAATATTGGCCTAAATTTCGACTATAATCGGAAACTTCTTTTCGGAGTAAATCTAATGTCAAACGAATTAAAACAAACGAAAGGTTTGTAACCGAAGTCTCGTTGGAGTGGGCTATAAGACAAACAACAGTTCGATCAGCACATGTCCTCTAACCAGTGCTTTCAGAGTACTTACACGACGATTGCTGGACATCTATTTGAGTGTTTCCAATGAGTGCGTAATGAGACAAAAATATTATTATTTTACTGAAGGCCGCCCTCACGTCAGCGGACGGACACTCCAATAGGTATTCACTGAAGCGGTGGGGGTGGGCTAAGAGAACTTTAGTTGCGAACCACACTCTTATTGATTCGCTGACTCTCAGATGAAGACTCAAGACGTCGTACCAGTCCATTGCCGGCCCTCTGAAAGAGTATAAAATACAAAATTTATGACAAATTCTAATGAGAGGAGAACTGAGAACAGACCTCAGAGTCTTTTTAGTTCTAAAACAAGTGGAAAACAAGAACTTTGCGGCCAATTGTGTGCTAATTGTAGACAAGTCTTCAGTCAATTTGTCGGGTTCTTTAGACACGACATATGGCTTTCCATTAGAGTTGATTAACTTTTTCATAAACTGGTAATATTCATAACTGAACTGATTCTTTGTGTGCATAAATCGGATGTTCTGTCTCTGAACACTCCTTTCTATAGCGACCGGCATTTTGTATAACTTCTTGTCATTAGTTTTAGAGTCCATTAACACTAATTCATTGAGACGTTTGGCGAGTTGTGTCTCCTCTGTGTCCAGACGTCTATAGAAAAGAATGTATGCGTTCCACCACCTCTTTTGGCGCCGACACGACATCCTTTTGAGCATATGATCGAACACTTCTCCCATATATTCGCCGCCAAAGCACTGAATCCGCATCTCCTCGTCCTCATCGAGTTTGCACTCAGAGACGTCTCCGTCGTCGAACTTAAACCACTTTTTGGTTCCGTTATTACTCTTATAGAGAATATATGAATAGTAATGACCACCACTGGCCTGTCCCGAGTGAACCACAATTCCGCATAAGTCGTATTTTGTGCACTGACTCTCCTTTTGAGGCAAACCCTCGTCTTCTTCATAAGCGCTGAGATCATCGTCGATGACTTCTCCATCAACTTTGGCCAGTCCTCTAACAGTGTAGGGCTCCATATCGAGCATTCGCGGGAACTCAAAGTAATCATTGAATTTGATCGCACACTCCCTCTCCCAGTCGTAATCAAATCTCTTCAACTGAATCGCCAGAATTGATGGCAACTTCTTTATGCACAACCTTTTCATAGTATCAACTTTTCGATTGCATTTCTCGCAATGATAAGCATTGGCCCCTTCAAGGAGGTCCCCCTTCACGTACTGCTCCAATGAGTCCAAAAGATTGCAGTGGTTTCTGATGTCTATGTTTAGTGTTGTAAACGACTCTTCTCTCGAATATCTATCAAAAATATTTTGTGATTAATTCGTAAGAACAGAGTTCGAGAGTGAATACCTGTGCGGACAGTCTCTACAGATCTTTTGATCGGCGAACGTTCCGCCCAAAACATTTGACATAATCGGGATTCGACCCAAAGCTTTGAGGGCTTCGTCTAAACTGTCGACCAAACTATTGAAGAATTCGAGTGCGTCGTGTTGTTCACGAAGATTGACCGGTTCTCCCCATAATCTGTTCAAACATTCAATTAATCCATTCATTTGACTTAACATTTAAATAAAAATAAAAATAAAACTGACTTAAAGTGTTTCCAAAATCCTTTGGGGACATAGTATTGACATTTACTGAGAACTAAGTGCCCGAAAATGGCCTGAATTTGTTTGAGAACTCCTAAGTTATAGTCTTTTCGCGAATCGTTTTTAATAGACTTTTCTTCTTCGCTCCGATTTTGTTCAATACTCGAAAGACTCAATAAATTAGAATCAGTTCTGTCCTCTCCAGAGAAGTCTTCATTAGGATCGAGAGCCGCGCCCTCAACAGCCAATATTCCGTCCCTTATTTCTTGAATCATATAGAGCTGACAAAAACATAATTGAATTGAATTCTGAGCAGGAATTTGGACAAAAATTAATTACCTGCTGTAGAACGGAATTCATATAACAGGTCGCCCCCGCGTTCTTCAAACCTACGAACCCCCGGGAAGGACGGGGTCCTATTGGCGGCAGGTATTCCCAGTCAACTAAAGATTCATTATTTGAATAAAACATTTCAATGAGAGTATCTGCAGTCAGTTTTAAATTGTAGACACATCCGGTGCAGAGCGCAACCAAAACATCATAAGCAGCGGTCAGTGTTGAGGGAGAGGTACAGATTGGGTTCACTTCCTCGACATGAGTCCGATTTGTGTTCTTTTGTTGAGTAATGAGACAAATGGCTCGGGAGGCGGGAAATATATATTCATCGATTAATATAGTGATCAATCCGTGACCCTCCGGTCCCCAAATGCCTTTCTTATCACAGCCGACGTCGTATTTTTGTTCAGAATCTAAGAGAGAAATAATTTCTTTGGTTATCCCCAAATGTCCCTCCAATTGGATCTCTTCTATCAATCCGTCAACGATTAGATTCTTCTGCAGAACAAACAAAATATTAATAAAAGTGTTTGTGAATAAATAGAGAGGACATACCCTGACATTTCTCAATTGTTCCATTTCATAGTTGAGAAGATCTGAGGCATTGGGTAATAAGCACTGCGTTTGTGACGCGTAATTCAATAGACGACAGAAGAGCTGAAAGAATTCCTGAGAGAACTGGTAGTGCTTTTCATTGGGAACCGTTGAACCCAAATGATTGTGTAATAATTGGATAAACCTGACTAAGAAGTCCTGTTCTATCGCACATTTGGTGGCGATCAGAGCGAACTGTTCCATAGTTGTCGACCGAATTGTTCTGAAATTAATTAGAAATTTTAATCTTCAACTCATTAACTAAGAGAAAGTGATATACTTTTCACTGCAGATGAGGAGCAGATCGATGACAAATGTCTGCCACTTTTGTTCTTTCATTAAAACAACTAATACTTCAGGCGATAACATAAACATCACAGATAACACTTCTATAGCCTCTTTGCACACCGAATAAACTTCAATCGGTTTCTCGGCGTTCGGTTCGGCTATCATTTCATGCAATTGTTCGGTCGACACTTGAAGAGCAGTCTCTCGTCCGGTGGCTGCAGACCAGGACAATAGCATTACCGAAGTAATGATTGCTTTGTCGGGTCTATAGTTTATTATATTATTATATATTTGATTGTTATCACAAACTCGAAGGTTTTGAGCGATTCTTTGCGCAACACTTCGTGTCATACATTCGGAGGAAACGTTTGGAATACTTTGAATGGCGTCTTGTAATGTGATTATCAGATTCGGAGAATTCGAAGACATCGGACTTAACATACAATTAGCGATTGTAGTCAGAGTCAGTTTACTTATCTTCAGAACTATCAAAAAGGCGCACCTTTTCAAACAAAACAAGGGTTACACCAATTGTTTCAATAATTCATTGGTTTTAACTCACATTTTACTGAAGTCGTCGGCATTTGAAAGGAAATTGTTTTTGTTGAGGAGTTCCAAAACTTTAAGACCGCAGCCACTCTTCATGAAATCGGACTGAAATTCTTGTGCCTCATCTGAGATTGGATTCGAGGCCGGAATCAGAAGAGAATAAATAATTCCCAAACTGTAGACAATACGTGTCGGCGAAGTGTCAAAGAATTCCGAATCAAATTTAAGCCCCTGTTCTTCATATGTCACTCCTGGAGGACAAACACACAGTTTTTTGATGTGCTCAATGGTCTGGACGTCGGCCGGCATTATTTTGAGCAAAGCTAATGCACTTTCACGTAATGACGGGTTGTTTAACGACATTCCGATGTCAGCCAATTGGAACAGGAATTGAGCGAATTGGGGGTTATTTGACATTATCTGCAAATAAACGCCGATTAAGGAAAACATTTAAAACAACTTGAATTAAGAGATACCACTCCCGGAAGACACGCTTCTGCTTCTGGGTTGGGGCCAATGTATGGATTATGTGGAGAACCTGTCGAACTATCTGAGGATGAGTCCGGCGAGCAGGGTACATTCGAATTTATCTGATATAGTTTGGCCGTCAATACCTTAATCAGTAATCAAATTATTTCAAAATTAGCTAAACTTTAATCTAAAGGATTATTCAAATGAGAGACCATTTTGTCTTTGAAAGGCAACTGTGAAACCAATTTCTTTTCGATCGGATCCAAGAGATCGCCGTTGATATAGAGGTCTACTTTCATATTAGCGGTGTTTACCTTAATTCTGATCCAAATTAAAATAAATGTTAAATTGTTTTAAAAATCTAAACTAATGAATGAACTAATGAGCAAATACTTGGATAGGATTTGTTGTCGTATAGAATGCAAAGTATCGTTAGTGTGGGTCCAGATCTCAATGTCGTCTAAATGTCTTCCGTGGTTTGGGAAACGAATCGTAACCATCAGATGCTTTCCTCTGAAGGATCGACTCATCGGTAATATAGTTCTCTCTTCACCGAAATCATTATCGCATTGATTGACGTATTCATAGAGTGTATCCAAAACGCGAGTCATTTTCACCATTTCCTGTCGAACGCGGGTCTCAGACGTCGAGTCCTTTTCCAGAATAGAAATTGTGTCATAACTGGCCCGCAATCGATCGAAACAAGTGGTTATGAAATCCTCGTGGAGTTCAAGTTGAGAGCCCATGAGTTTGGGGCCGAGTGTTGTATAGGTTTCCTTAAGCAACTCAATTGCCTTTCGGGCCACGTCTTCACTACAGCACAGAATAACTCTCCACAAGTAATCAATTCCTATGAGTTCGTTGTCTTCCATTTGATAACACCTTCTTTTGGCGATCAGTTTTCCCTCCTTTACGTTCACAGCTTTGAAGAAACGATCGAAACATTCGATACCACTTTCGGTGACTAAAGACGGGTCTAATTGTAAGATATTGTTCTCAAAGAAATTCCGGTTAATATCCGGATCTAAATCCGGTTCATCACTCATGAGCTGAGAGAACCACCGAAAGCAGGCCTCTCTGTCTTCAGGATAAACGGCGTTTTCAGCCAAACATTTCCAGATTTGTTTGGCTTGCGGTGAGCACAGCCACAACTGTCCGTCTTTAAGAAGAAATCTCAAAAAATTAAGTCTTTCCTGAACTTCTTGGACGTGAGAAAAACGACTTCCGGGATAGACCTGATTCGGGTCGAAGTGTTTGTTCTCTGTGTAGTGATTTCGCGAACGATTCATATAAGAGGAGAGGTTTTCCGACACAAGTATTACGAGTGAGTGTTGGTTCTGAAGACGAGATATCACTTCGTGGCGATACACCAAATGTGTGACTCTTTGGTGGTGTGATATCGAACTGTTTTGTGGTAAAGTGGGTCCGGAGACCACAAAATTGGGCGGCGCTTCGTTATAAAGCGAACAAATCTCACGAATCTGTTTGAGGGCCGGCAGAACCCAATAACCACCGTTTGGTTTCTTAAGCTCTTCGACACATTTGTCGAGCCATTCAGTCTTCTGGGAATCCCTGTCCTGACAGCAGCTGTAGTCCAATATTTTGACGTGTGCTGCCAGAGCCTGGTCCATTATGTCGTTGGGAACGTCATCAGAATGCGCCAAATTCCACAACAAATTAAGCACTTTGTGAGCCATTAGGCCGTCCTTATCGTCTTCGGCCAACCGTCTGATGAGTTCCAAGAGTTTCTCTCTTTGTTTTTTGGTGGCTTTGGTCCAACTCGACTGAAAACAATCGAAAAGATGATCCAATTGTTCGGGCGAGAAGTCCCATGCTAGTTTGGCCAACAGGTCGTGCACATTCTTCACGATGGCCTCGTGTTTTCCGGACTGTGCCGACCAAATGTCGTCCAAGTCTTCGAGAGTTAAGGCCTTCTCTTTGATGACAAAACGGATGATTTTCTCCAACTTTTCGACGTATTGCGGCTGATGTAACGAATCCCGTAAAACGATTTGCAACACTTTGTTCTCTTTGAGCCATTCGGCCATTCTTTCAGCGGTGAGCCACTCCTCTTCGTCGACACCAGTAATGCATCCGCCGCTCTGATGGCGGTGTGAGTAATAGGAAACACTTGTTATTACTTTATTCACTTCGTTGAGAGCATTCATTTTGCCGTTAAATGAAGAGATTTGCAATAATCTCAAAATAGTCTTCAACCGAAAAATCTCTAAATCTTTGACCATTTCCTCCTGATTTGAGATACGAGAGGCCAGACATTTGAGTGCTTTAACAATGGCTGAGAGCGCGTCGTTTTTGGTCTCATTTTTAGCTTCTTTTTTGAGCTCATCGTCAGTCAAATTCTCGAGGAATTGAGGCACGAGTTTAATGATCGGCAAAAAGTATTTCTCAACTGTTTGTGGAATCAATAACTCATAACAAAAGCCAAACGGCTTTAGGAGAGCAGCGATTAGAGGGACAGTCAGTGTCGGCCCGTTTTCGAACCGCTCCAACAGTATCTTAAAACCGCCTAATTTTCCGAATTTGTTTATAAGGTCTACGAGCCATCCTCGAGGCGTTCGAGGGTCAGGACTCCTGGCGTAAACTTCTTCTTCAGGCGAGCGCTGAGCGGATTCGGTTCGAGTACTCGTAAACGAGTGAAATCTGGAAACAATTAAATGCATTTAATAGACGAATGACAACAACTGAAGAGATTACGCACTTATTAGTCGGACAGAAAACCATTGCCAAGAGTTCTAAGAGTGGAAACCAGTCCTGATTGAGCTTAAGTACGATTAATTCAATGAGTCGCTCGCAGTTATTCATAATACATCTCTGAAAGGGTCAACAAAATCAACCATTACTCAAATTATTCAATTTCTAGCAAATGAGTCATTCGTTTCGCAGTTCTTTCAAACTTTGCTTCAAATGAATAGCATTTGAGTCAAGCCTTCGCTTAATGTTTGAGTCGAATAATGAAACGAATAACAGAGAAGTCGTGTCTTTGAGACACCAAATGAGGCATAAACTGAGTCTTACGTGAATCTCGAATTTCCATCCGTTGACCGCTTCGTCGGTCAGTATTTTCGTGAACGAAGTGGTCAAACCCTCTCTGATAAAGCGCTGACAGGGCTCAGACCTGATGTCATATCCCTGTTTGCATAATCTGATGGTTGCGTCCAAAAGGACTTCGAGTTCCCCCTTTGGGAGGACAGGTATGACCCAACGGGGCTTATTTATCATATCATCCAATTTGTTGAGTTCGTGAATAGGGAACTCTGGCTCTTCGTCTTCTGCCAACTCTTGTTTGGTCTCAACCTCTTCGCAATCAGTACTGACTTCAATCATATCTTCAGAAGTATTGATGGATTCATTGCTTTTGTGATGACTAGTATTGGAAATATGGGAAACCTCTTCGCTGTTGTCATCGTTGAGATTGTTCTCTGACGAGTTCTTCGTTGATTTGTTATTCTTTCGGCCATTTTTGGCACTCAATGGCGTTCCGATGAATTTGTTGGACGTTTGTGGCCCGGAGTCGGACACTTGGGTCGACTGCTGACCGGTTTCCGGATCTATCGGTTGTGGCGTCGGTTGGGTTTGTTCTGAATGTGACTGCGATTGGTTTGGATGTGATTGCGATGATTGTTGTGAGGGTTGGCCTCCAGTGCTCATTACGACTGTCATCTAAACCACAATCAAAACAATGTAATGACAAATGTCTTCAAACAGTTTATAAATACCTTTAAAAGGCTTATAATTATTAATGAATTATAAATGGATTTGAAAACAAATTCATTATATGTTTGGCTAATTTGGTTGGATTTGTTTCATCCAATTCGTGGCCAAAACAAGGATTCACTTGTTTTCACAAATTGTTTTGAAGACTAATTGATAAGTGATTTAATAAAATAAATAATGAGATAAATAATATATTATATAAATGAATGGCATTTACATTAAAAATGCTAAACAATTGTCGTATTTATTAAATTGTTTGCCAATTGTTATAACTATTGTCTAACGAATAGATTATAATTAAATTCAATGTTTTTATTATTAAATAATGCCTTCAATACTACATCTTATGTACGGCTAATAGCAATAGATTTCACTCTATTTCACTGTCAAACAGACAATACTTTCCAATCATTACTGAGCTCTGACTCAAACACAATTCATTCACTAAAACTATATTAAACTCACATTTTCTTCGATAAATTGAACCATCTTCAATTCATACGCAATATCAAATCTTGAATATTTGCTAATTCAGTCATAATAATCGTCAACTACCTTGTTAATTGCACTTTAATTAATTTCAACACTCTGTATAATTTAATCAATAGACTCGCATGTGATGTCTGTAGAGGTGTTGCGCAGCAGATAAATAAAAAAATAAAATAAGATTGAGAGTACTTTGTTTGATGATTATTTGTGCTTGCTCATATTTCAAAATCAAATAAGTCAATCAGAAAAGGTTTTGATTGTTTTTGAGGCAAACATTTGAGAGATATCTCTTTTTAATCGATTAAATAATTTAAATAACTCTTTGGAATGAATTTTCGGGAAATTTGTTTAATATCTGTAATGATCTCTACGAGACTTAGAGAAGCCTTTCATATGAATTGAGCGCTATTTTGAAGAATTGACCGAAAAATAAACAAAAACTTTGAGTCTATTCTCGAATTCATTGAAATTGTTTCCAATTTTGACTCAAATTAATGGAAAATGTGTTGAAAGCGATTGAAATGCGAAGAATCTTATGATATATCCGTCCATTCGTTACAATATTCTCATTAATTGCCATAAATTAATATTTGGCGCAAATCTTGGAAAAAGTTTTTATTCGAATGTAATACCGAAGCGAACAATGGTTCGGGTGTTGGCAGTGGCCGAGAAGAATGACGTGGCTAAGAATGTGGCCAACATTCTCGGCAGAGGAGCCGTCAGTTTGAGGAACGGTTTGAGTAAATACAACAAAATCTATGAATTCACGGCTAATAACAGAACGTTAGGCAGTTGTCAAGTGTTGATGACATCTGTTTGCGGACATCTATTTAATTATGATTTTGCCGATCAGTACCGCAAATGGTATTCCTGTGAACCAAAGGCTCTGTTTTCTGCACCAATTGTCAGGACGTGTGAACAGAATAATAATAACATTAAGCGAACCCTTGAGAGAGAAATCAAGAGATGCGATGTTCTCATGATTTGGACCGATTGTGACCGCGAAGGAGAGAACATCGGATTCGAAGTCATATCTGTCTGTCGGGCGGCGAACCCCCGAATCACTGTATATCGAACGCACTTTTCCGAAGTGACTGTTCCTGCAATCAATAGGGCGTTCAATAATCTGAGTGAACCCAATCAGAAGGAATCGGATGCCGTCGACGTTCGCCAACAACTGGATCTACGACTGGGCTCAGCCTTCACTAGATTTTTAACACTAGAACTCAGAAAAGTATGCCCTCAGTTGGGAGAGACCCATAAAGTGATTAGTTACGGCTCGTGTCAGTTCCCGACTCTTGGCTTTGTTGTCGAGCGTTGGAAACAAAGGGAAAACTTTGTGCCGCAAATGTTTTGGTCCATTGATGTCAACCACAAAAAGGACGGAATTAATGCGAACTTCAATTGGAAAAGAGTTCGGCTGTTCTGCGAACAGAGCTGTTTGGCATTTATGGCCAAAATGATGGAAAATCCCGAAGCGGTGGTCACTAACATTCAGAGCAGAAGAAGGACCAAATGGAGGCCTCAACCCATGGATACGGTGACCTTCGAACGATCGGTTTCGTCTAAATTGAAGATAAACGCGAAGAAAGCGATGACTATCGCAGAGAAACTCTACACAAACGGTTTCATTAGTTATCCCCGAACCGAAACCAATCAGTTTCCCCCAGAAATCAAATTAGCCGACTATTGTCAGATCCAAACAGCGAGTCCTGTCTGGGGATCATTTGCACAGAGGGTTCTCACAAACGGACCGAATCCCAGAAACGGCAATAAGACAGATAAGGCTCACCCACCCATACATCCCACTAAATATGCGCCCACTTTATCCGGAGATGAGAAACGCATTTACGAACTGATAGTCCGCCACTTTTTGGCCACTCTGGACAGGGATGCCGTCGGCTATGAGACGACAATTGAAATTTGTATAAATGGCGAATATTTTACTCTAAACGGACTCAGAATTGAAGAGAAAAACTATTTAGAAGTTTATATTTACGACAAATGGACCGATAAAGACATCCCGCGCTTCAATCAAAACGAAAGATTTTCTCCCGACTCGATTATGCTGACCGACGGACAGACCACTGCTCCGGAACTGTTGACTGAATCACAATTGATTGCTTTGATGGAAAAGCACGGCATAGGAACTGACGCGACTCACGCCGAACACATCGAAAAAATCAAAGAACGCAAATATATTACCGAAACCTCTGACAGAAAACTGAAACCCGAAGGACTTGGAGTCGGTTTAGTCGACGGTTACGACGGAATCGGTTTCGAAATGGCGAAACCAAATTTGAGGGCAGCCCTCGAGAAAGACCTGAAAGACATTTGCGAAGGAGTGAAGACTCCGAGGGATGTCCTCAACAATCAAATCTCTGAATACGAAAAGGTATTCATCAAATCGATTGAACACAAAAATAAATTATTCGATACTCTGATCAGTAAATTATAAATAAGTTTTGAATTAAATAATTGTTTAAATATTTACTCATATCTGACACCAGTTTTGTATTTAATCTGAGTTTTAATGTTTTTATCGCTGTTTTAAATAAATTTCATTTGAATTTTAATAGAATTTAGTTCTGGTTTTATATTTTGTTTACCGAAAGTCTGGTTATTATTCATCACTCGTTTGAGGCTTTCTTTAAGTTTTGCTCAATTTTCAGATGAATTATGAGATAAACTGGAATTCAAGTCATAACTTGTTTTGAATTAAATTAAAGAAAAGGAAATTCGATTTGAATTTTGATTTTATTCTTGGCTCAGGAGTTGAGTATTTGATAATTCAATCGATTCATTAATAGCGAGGGTTTTCTTATTCACGCCTTTGGAAGCCATAAAAACATTTGAATTATTGGTTATAAAAGTTTTACTCGAATTAATTGTTACCAAAAAGGCTTTCATAACAATAAATCTTCATTTAATTTGAAGCTCAGGACTCAGGACTCGATTCACTCAAAGATAATAAAAGAGTAAAAAAGATGACAATTCCTGCAGAAAAAAGTAAACGAAAAATAAGAACATAATTCGGTCGTAAATACATTCAAATAACTTGTTATTCAGTTTTATTCATCGAATCTATAAAAACGATTTGAAAACCAAATCTTTTCTACATTTGAGTAAATAATTAGAATTTCTGAGAGAAAGACCGGAGAGAAGGGAACAACATTTTTAAACCCTTTTATTTGGGATCCAAACAGAGAAATGACAGACATTTTATTGCTTAACATTATTTTCATCGACAAACTGGTGATAATTGTCAGCAGTTGTGTGTCTTCTCGTTTGACAATCAATTTAAGGGACACCTGAATCCCCCGAAGCTCTATCACTAACCTATCTATCAATTTGACTGAATTTCGTTAGCAGTTATCACGAATGTGATCTAGCATCATTCAGGGTCTATCTCATTTAAAAAGGATAAAAGGAGAGAACAAATTGGCATGCTCAATTGGATTGCTCATTCTATGTTTATGTTCAGGGCTAGTGTTGGACAACTCATTCACTCAAATCACTTATTCCTTTATATTGAAGAACTGTTGAAATCATAGTTTAATAGCTAATAGTTTTCGGATAAATAACCGCTTCCTTTGAGATGAGTTATGTTTTGGATGGAGTACTGAATATCTTCACCGCTTTGAATGTGAGCTAAACTGTGGCTCAGAATGAGTTTGTGATCCATTGGCAAACACTTGCGCTTCTCGGTTACTGGCATTCAGTGGCCGCTCTATCAATGAGAACAGCATATTAGAGAATGTCTTTGTATTTTTGTATTTGAATTGAGGATAGATTGACGATGGTCAATAAAACAGATTATGTTTAGAATTTGAATTGGTGAATAAACTATATGATGGGTCGTTTTCAATGAAAAGAATTTAGGAAAACATCAAATAATAAAATCGACTGAAAGTCAAAAAGTTATTGAAATAGTCGTTTGAGAAAACAGGTGTGAAGTACTCACCGATTGACTCTGTCTTACCCAAGCGGAGAGGCTTCCAGTCTGGGAGTGTCCTTATATTGTGTTACGACCGCTCGGATCGCATTACACACAAGCAGTCAGAGGACGCAAAATATCGTCATATGTCCCGCTGTGCACTGACACGACCGGCGCTCCATTGCTCACACAGATTATGCCTCTGTCCAGTGCATTGAGCCCTTCCAGACTGCGTGGGGCCGTGTGCTCAGGAATTCCAAGCATTATAGACAAATAGCACTCAGCACAAATGTACAGCACATACTTAACACGTGCACTTTGCACCAGCATACAAAATTTAGCTCCGTTTGTCCTCTTCTGTCCTGTGCTGTCCTGTGCTATCCTGTGCTTGCTTATTCAATTGATATTAAGCTATTATGACAATAACCGTTTGAAATCAAAGCGCCCAAACCCTTTTCAAGTAAGATTTGTTGATTTGAGGATATCACCATGCTAGGATTATCAAACATGATTTGAAAATTTTATGAAAAATGAGTTCCAATGATTGCAGGGATCAGACCTCTTCTCATATGCAAAATAGTTTGGTATATAAGACATAAGGGATTCCTCTTCTGGTCAAAGGATTTAAGGGTTTTGGTTGAGACCTAATATGAGAGGAAAGGAGTGGTTGGCTTCGGTTGGAGTGACTAACAAATTACTATAAGTGATGTGAATACGAAGTGTGAGTCTTATTAATCGACTTTATTTATATTCTGCTTTATTTTTCATTGTGACAAATGTATAAAATGAATTGAACTCAATAAATACAAACTCTAATCTTGAGTTCTCCTCCAAATTCCAATCTGTGCTCTATGGGAACGATGGGAAAACTCTCCAAAACTGTGCAAAACTGTGCTCAACACTATTCAAGAATTTTCTCTCATTTATTATTCTGAGCAACAAAAACACTGATTCGATAAATCATTTAATTATTTTAAGTATATTTGATATATTGCTCCCAAACTATAGACAAATAAATTTTATGTAAAGTAATCTCAAATTTGAATTTTCGAATCAAAAAATTCTGAATTTTTACTCCGATTTCATTCAAATCGATTGAAACACAAATATATTGTTTGGCATAACATAAACGCAAAACAGGAGAACTCAGTTCTACACCTTTCCTACAAAAATAGATTTATGCTTCGCTTGTTTTGTATAATCAAACTAAACATTTGTACTTGCTCAAAGTCATTGATTAAAAATGAAATAAATTCAAATTTGTTTCATTTGTTTACAAATAATGCTTTCGATGAATACATTTTTAAAAATTTAATTTAATTATCAAAATGAGTTATTCAAGTTTTTATGTGACAAACCTAACCTATTTCTAAGTTGGAACAAACAAAATGCTAATAATAAACTATAATCTTACCCTACAACCAATGGAGTACAAATTGACAAAGTTGTCTTTAGATATTTTTAAACGAGCTAGGCCCAAATCAATTTAGTTGGTCAATCAATTAGCTCTAAAGTCCATATTATGAGTGTATTCGCATTTTTGAAAATATGGCGGATATATAAAAAGATGAAATTGAAAAGTGGGCTCTTCTTAAGAAACAAATTAATAAACTCTAATAAAACTTTGTCTCCGATGACTTAAGATTGGTTTTAGTTGAAACGATAGATTACAACTGGTTTCATAATTCAAGTGAAGCGCAAGGTCGATTATTAAACACACTTGAGCTAACTTTGCATTCCAGATCAGTTCAAAGGAAATTTACCCTCAATAAATTAGGAGATTTAATTAGTTAAAGCTTATAATGAAGTTTAGAATTATGCGATTCTCTACTATGATGAGGGTGTAAGTTGAAAACCCCTTGGTCATCTCTGATGGGACCAAATAAAAAGGATTTCTAACTTTAATCAAAGCTTTTATTAATAAAAATCAGTTGTCGGGTAAAATCGATTTGCAGAGTAGCAGGTGATCAATAAAAGTCAGTTTAGGGCAGAGCGGAGAACAGCTATTGGAGCGCATCCCCAATAACTGGCTTAGAATTGAATTATTTTTAGGCAATAATTTCGTTTTAAAGAGACATAAATGAGGAAAAATGATCCAAACAATGATACGACTCTATTGGCGTCTAATTGTCATTAGAATCTCGTTAATTGAAAACTTCTTCATTAAGCCATCAAAATGAAGATGTGCTCCATTACTCTGATTACATTCATTGCCTTATCCTATGTTTCACTTAAACTAAGAGCAAAATACAAAATAATTGCACTCAAAATACTTGAATACATTCTGTGTTCAAAATGCTTTGTTTTTACCCCATATGTCACTCAACTATTAAAGTCTTATCAAAAATAAAACTTATAATAAACTCATAATTGATTATTGACAAGAATCACAGTATAAATACCCTGCTCAATTCCGAAAACTCAGACGGTCTCACCTTTTCCGTACTTAAATAATCTCAAAATTCAATTTTTTAGTTTTGATTCATAAAAACTTTTTTATTGATAGGAAACTGGTAAACATGTTTACTTGATGTGACCCAATACACACACATACAGAATGATGGGGACAGCCTCGTAGGCCTTACTCAGAGCTGATGGAAGCGCATCGCATCGATATGACAGGCGTTACAAATTTTTCCAGAATCGGATGTTTTTTGTTGGATATCATAGAAATCTGAGGTTTTATAAAACCATTTCTTAAATTCTGGTGACAACTGACCAAATCAAAGTTGACTCGAGGATGTTGGCCTCTGCTGGCCAGGATCAATTTATTTGAAAGCAGGAGAAGAAGAAAAATTGTAAAATATATGGAAGGAATAAATTTTGATAGTTTTTATGATTTCCATATGAATCACACATTGAGGGAGCTTTTGATTAGTTTGTGTTAAGCGATACCCGGAGCCAATTGAGTGCTGACTATAAAAATATAATATTAATTTTGTCAATAGTCTGTCGGGGGGTCTATCGGGGGTCAGATGCGAAGAAAGCATTGCTATTATAAGTTATAATAATAATAAAGTGTCGTCTATTGAGACTGACTTTTATTTAGTATTTGGCATTAAAACCAATGTTTAATACAATTTCACTGACATAGCAATGGCTTACAAGTGCTGTGCATATCATCATCTCATAAGTTTGGTATAGAGAGAGAAATTGAGTGCAGTTTCTATTTATTAGATTTGGTTATAGTCGGGGCGAAACCGGTCAACTGGAAAGTCTTGGTATTGCCTGCACTGGTATGTTGTGGATTGAAGCTCATGCATCAAATATGATGCTCATAAAATCAAACCAATCGGGATAAAAGCCTGAGTGGCGTAACCACCGCCACCACCACCAGCAGCACAAGTTTGTGCTCTTTGGGCTACTGGTCTCTAAATCTGTTATATAAATGAGAAGAAATAAACAAAAAGCAGTTACTCTAACGTTATGTTAGGTTTAATACAATCAAAATTTAATACAATAGTGGAGACAATTGAATGAATAGTTTATATATTGGCAACAAATATAATATTCATTCAATAGAGCGAATGCCGGCCAAAGCACAGCTCACACCGATTCAAATGTGGCTTTTGATTGCATGGCTTGATCTGAGCTATAGCCTGAGCCATGGTCTGAGCCATGGCCTGAGCTATAGCCGTCCTGCCTAATAAAGATAGATGAGTTCGGCCAGCCTTTCACTAATGCCACCGCTGCGGACATCACAATTGGGCTCTATTTGATGCTTAATTCAATTATGTGCTAACAGTCCAAACAGAGCGCAATATAATTATCAGAAAAGATCTTTGCTTTCTATATAACAACAACACAATTAATTTAACACTCATTCACTTAATGGGACGGCATAAGAGGCTTAGAAACTGCCTAACACTCACTAAAAGTGACTAACGCTCAGCTCGACTGAGGGTCAAAACCTTAACGCCAGTGACTGCGGACGTCCTCTAAAGATAATGCATTTGCCATACTTTGCCGTTCACTTTGTTTATCACATTAACCACTACTCAATGCAACCATAATAGCAAACACTAAAACAATTTATATTCAGACAAAACTTTCAATTTATAACTTTATTTAACATTTGTTCCGCAGTTGAAGTCATTTGAAGTCAGTTGAAGTCCCATAACTGAAACGACTGTCCTCTCAATCAACACTCAATTGACTCAAAGACGCAAAGAAAGAGTGATTATCACGAAATCTCATTCTCTTTCATCTGAAGACAGTTTTCTAACTAATTGTTTCGATGGCTTTTTAATCGAGAACATTAAGTTTCTAGAATTTGTTTCCCAAATTTGTACCCTGGTCAAACGCTTCTCTCCATTTCATTGCTTCAATCGGCACTTCTATGCAAATGAATATTTTGTTTAAATTTTCTTATAGGCGATTAAAAACGAATTTAGTGTCAAAAAGAGGAGGACTGACAGCCTTTTCCGGTACTTTAGGGACGAACATGTGATTCAGCATTAATTAACTTCACTTTATTTATATGACAAAAATGAACAAAAAATTCAAACATTTTTATGTGAATTTGTGAATAAAATTATATATTTATTCGATTTAATGCTTTCATTCATTCAAATGAATTCAAATATTAGATTTGGTTTTCAATTGAATGATGAGTTTAAAAGTTGAATGAAATTAATTGAATACGACTTCGAGGACAGTATCAGTGGTCACCAAAAGGCTTCTCCATAGACATCGACTTAACTTTTTATTGAATTCAATTCGTGTTTTCTTTTTGAAAAACTCAGTCAATAGAGTATTGAAATACAACTGTAAGTGGGTATCCGCCCACACATTCTGTCTCTAGATTTTAAAGCCAAAGTTTAATGATCTTGATCATTGCTGGCATTCGAGGACAGTCTATAGTCAATACTTAGTTTCATGTTTTAATGTAAACACATTTATTAAATATTAAAGTTTTTTTGAGTTATGACAAAATTGTATAAATTATCGTAAAATAGGTTTAGAATTAAGAAAGAGTTTTATATCAACTAATAGTGTATCGAAACATAAGGTTTTAGTAATGAGTGTAATATAGTTGGAAAGTATATACCAATGGATTATTTGTATTCAGTGCACAACCGAATGGAAGTGCAATATATCAAAGCCAGCAATAAATGGATCGATAATAATATAGACATGAATTACGATAAATGATATAATAATAAAAGAGGTTTAACTTTATTAATAATCTTAAAGTCAATCAATTAATTATTTAATTATTAGATTGAAAATAGTGTTCACAGAATTAAATCAAAAGTTTAAAACAAAACATTAATTAATTAATTAGTTGTGTTGAATATTCAACGAATCAATCGATTGGAGTGGATATAAGTGGACTGCACTGCACTGGAAGCTGAGGGACTCGACTATTAGCTTAAAAGCTGATATAAAATGAGACATTAAAGAAAATTGAAATGAACCAGACAATATTATATTTTATATTTCAAAACTGCGTTCTATTTGATTGAATATAATGTCGAAAGTATGCAATCTATTCACAGAAATGCTCAGAGGAGTGCCATTCAGTGCAATTCATTGCCATTGTTTTATATCTATGAGTTATAGTCCAGAATAAGTTATAGATTGATATAGAGTTGAGCCCATTCTGGTGGCAGTTAGTTATTATTGATTTCAATTTGTCTTCTATTGCAAGGAATGACACTTTGTTTTTAGCCGTTTTCATATTCTAATGTATAGATCTCTTTCTTATTTGGTCGATACTCCTCTCCGTTTTGAGGGGAAGGCATCATATGATGGATTGATGAAAGAGGAATACAATGCAGACAATGGCAGCCAATACCCAATTCAGAGCTTATTTAACGTTTATATTGAATTGAATGGTAACACTGCAACAAGAATGTAGTGTATGGCCGCACAGCACATCACAGCACATCTATATCACTATAATTGCATACGAAAGCTATGATCGCACGCATCGCAAACACTACCATCTCTACAACCATTGGCTTCAAATTCTCTGAGATATTATTATATCGAATAGAAATCAATAAAAAGCAGCCTTTTTTCAGGCATACAAATAAGAAACACTCTTAAAAAGAAGACTTCTTTTATTATAAAAATGAATTACGAGTCAGGCTCTCATGTCAGGGCTCTGTCGGCCCCTTCAAAACGACTATTGAATTTGTTGGAAAGTATCGCCACTTT
Organism: Punctoribates punctum; assembly: GCA_034698165.1. NCBI lineage: Eukaryota > Metazoa > Arthropoda > Arachnida > Sarcoptiformes > Punctoribatidae > Punctoribates > Punctoribates punctum. The sequence goes on along the minus strand of JAQGBD010000525.1, from coordinate 6,797 downwards.
ATTCGCAATACACGCTATTCTTCACTACTTTTCAATGCTTTCATTCGCTATATTTTGCACATATTCTCCACTTTTTTGTTTATATTGAATACTTTGAAAAATATATCGCCTAATAGTTTACCGTTTAAATCAAAATCTCTTTTTATCAAAATATCTCAGAATATTCAATATATTATTCGAGAATATTTGCAAGAATCAACTCATCGATTAGCTTTTCATTTAATCATAGTTTTCAGGACTATATTTCACGTTTTTAAACAACTTTTGTGAACGTTTAAGAAATTCAAATGTCTTTCAATTGACTTGTTTTCTATGAATCGCAGAGAAAATTATTAAACACATAAATATAGCAATAAATTGTCGATTTGTTGCCATAAATCAAAATCACTTTAGTTTTGTGTTCAACGCGTCCAACATTTTTAAGGTGGCATTGATTTTGAATAGAGTTTCCAAAAAGCAACCAATCCTTGAATTTAATGCTCATTTCACTCGACTATTGATTTCACTTTCAAAAGGTTTTATTTAAAAATCAATTTTTCTATTTTCATATCATTTCAATTAAATAAAATAAATAAAAAAAACATTGAATTCATCGGAATATATAAATACAATTAAAATAATTAAAAGAATTCTAAAATTCCATATTTATATAGATTCCTGTTTTTCAGTTTAAGTCTAGATTGTATTGTAAAGCGAATGAAATGACCTTGAAAACTTATCTTAATATAGACTTAATAAATATTTTCACTTTGATTGTGGTATACGCTGAAAGAATCATGTTAATTTCATTAGGATTATCGAAGAGAATAATACAATAAATTGTGATTAATTTTTATGATGGTTAAGAATGTGATAGCTCATATTATAGCTCATATTATATTGGGATGAGATCATTCAAAACAAAGATAAATTAGATAATATTCATTATATAAACATAAGACTATTAAACCAATCAAAAGATATGTTTGCACAGGGATTAGGTCTGATCCTATTTACAAAAAGGCACTGAATATTAGCCGTATTATCAATTGAGACGATCTCTGAGCTTATAATTTATGAAATGAAAATATACGATAGGATTACTTGAGATAATCAAACGGCCAAAAGTCAACTAAAGTCAAAAGAACTTATTATTTAATATCAATATATTAAGGGATGGCCAGAGGGCCAGAGGAAGGCTCATAACAACACATTCATTATTTTGCATAAATCTGATTAACAGTTTCCGGAGGTTAAGGCAAACAGAGGAACAAAATGATAGTACTCTTTGAAACCTTTAGTTTTGTGGATAGAAATTGAATGAATTGTTTGAAAATGACTGAAATGAAGTTAACTATAAAATGTCGTATATTTTCGTTGAATTGGTGATAGATTAGACATTTAATTAAAGTTAATAAATAACTTTCATTTAATAATTTCCATTCAAATATATTTTGTTTAAATGCAAAACATATTAATAGCGAAAACTCCTTAAACATAACGAATAAATTAATTTTAAATTTGAGAGCATCTGTTCCCCCAATAACTCGAGTCAGGCAGAGACTACTCAACTCATGTATTCCTAAATGAGATAGTACAAAAAATGGTTCTCTTCAGATATAATATATGATTTTTGCTTTAATTTCAAAACTCTAGTTTAAACTGAATTAAAATATGATTAATGATGACAAACATTTATTCCAAAGATTATCTCTTTGGAAATTATATTTATTTCTCCTAAAATATTAGGCCAATTGATTACCGGAGTTTAGGGAACAGAATTGGATCAACTTCTCGGTTGTTGTTTACAAATCGGTTAGATTTCAGACGAATTACTAATTAAACACTTTTTATTAGTCCTTTAAATTATAAATTTTAGAAAATTTCATTAAAGTTAAGCACTTTCTCTATTAAAGTATAGTTCATACAAATTATAAAACATATTTATCTAATAATAATCAAAATATTATTTATTTTAAATTTGTGTTATTTAAGGCTCAAACTGAGTGATCCAAAAGTGTTGAAAGCCTTCTATGAGATATCAATTTAAGACATCACAAACAAATCCACATTATTTCTCTATTATTGAGCGGTTCAGAGGATAAAGACCAGTAATTAAGTGATTCAACAAAATTAATTTTGATACTCAATTAATTTTGGCAAATACAACCTGGTTATATCACAATGACTGCTGAAATTGGATGATAAGGAGGGTTTGCCTCTGTTTAGGAATAAGAGGTGAGATTGTTTGGAGCACTTTTGGACGTTTTAGTGAGAATGAAAAATTTCAAACTAATGATGTCTTTAGAAAAGCTATTATTGTTTGGATGACTCGTATTTGACTCGAAAAATAAGATGATTTTTGAGCGTAAATGCATTTAACCTTTACTTTACTTTTAGCTAAAACTCTCTCAAAAGTATTTCAATTAAATGCGATTAAATTTTATAAATGATTCATCAAATGTATTATATGAGGCATACTATAAGCGCTACATTAAACAAAAGCACTTAACTTACACCGGATTAATATATGGCTGCATATGTTGTTCACTGAATGAGGAGATGCTGAGCGACTGGAGAACAGTTGTCCCGCTTATGATTCGTCGATATTTCTCTATTGATGAGCACTATTCCAATGCAATAGATATATGCTTTTTGTTGGCATTGCTTTCCTCCCCTTTATATTAAAAGCGAAAAATTTTCAATTATATGAACACGAGTTTTGTTTTGAATTAAATCTGAGTATTGATAATTTGTCAAACTTAACTAGTTTAACATCACAAAAGAGTGTCACTCCATAAATATCACACCAATTAAAATATCTTCAAATGAGTCTTCATTTTAATTTCCATTTCAATTATTTTCTATAAAATGAATTTTAACAGAATTTATTCAAACCTATTGTAGAATAAACTTTTCTAAACAATAGTAATCACTACTAATCTAGGTTCAGCTCCTTTAGAGAAGGACTAGCACAAATTTTCTTAGATTCGAGTCATTATTTTCATATCATTAGAGATAACTAATCTGAGGTAAGTAAAGGTGTTGCCATGCTTATTCATTAGCCATCAATAACTTTGATTTTTTGTGATTTATACCTAATTTTGTTCACTTTAGAGATTTATTGTTTAAATTTCCTAAATATTGATGGCTGAGAAACTTTGTTATATGCTAGCTCATCTGTGATTGGGTCTGACAGTGTTTGAAGGTATTGAATTATGATCAAAGTATTATGAAGTTATTGTCAAAACTATGGATTAATTTTTTAAATCTCCAAAATGTTTGCCTAAAAACGTCAATCACTATGAATGTTGGGAAGGGATGTGTCAAAAGTCATATTTAAACTTCGATTTTAGTCCTATTGAAAGCCGGGCAAAGTGTCAACATTTTGTGACCAGAATAGCAATGTTCACATTTTATGAGAATTTGATTCCTTTGTTGTGAAGATTATTTTTTTGCATCGGAAATTGTATTCATTCAAACCATTTCTAATAATTTACATTTATTTGTTAACATATTTGTCAGGTATTCCAGTCTTTGTATATCAGACTTTCTTTAATCCAAATTTAGAAAAAACGACCCAAAAGTTAAATATTTCGTTACAAATTGAAGTAAAGCAAAAGATAGATGAAACATGAATCCTTACTACCAAGGTGATTCGCCAAAATGACAGACACTTAGATGAAACACTTACCTATAACATTTTTTTGCACAGATATCACGTGGAGTAAAGTACTGCGAGAATGTATTTTTCAGCATTAAATCGAATTAAAAACATTTAACTTATTTGAAAATAGACTAAAATAGGTTTCTGTCGTATCTCTAATTTAAAGGGTGTGTCCTCTAGAAAAATGTGATTTTTTTGAAGAAGGATTGGGAGAATGTGACCTCCAGGTTGATGATCCATGTGATTAATACATTGATGGATGTGTGTATTCCCTCTCTCCTGTTTAACAAGCATTTGTATTATGGGTTGTCTTTTAGAGGAAATATCTTTTAAGAGCTTTGAAGTGAGCGCACAATTAAACTGATTTACATAAAGAGGAACGCATTGTGTTTGGAGGATATGTTAAGTTGGGGTAAGTCTTATATAAAAGACTAATGAGATGTAAGACGATTGGAATAATAGTTATCTAATTTGCATAACTCATAGAACTCCTAAATTCATATCAAATAAATTTTTCGACTTATCTTTTGCTCTAATATTCACCGATTCTATGAAAAGAAGGAATTATGACATTTACTGAGAATAAGAATATTCGCTATTATTGTCTGAGTATTTATTTTGAAGGAATGAATGCTTGATATGCATAATGATAGCAATCATAACAATAACTTAGACTCTATTCTCACATCTATTCGCTTAACTTTTGTTTATTTTTGCCAACAAATGGAATAATAGTTCCCTTTTCACTACTCAGCCATCAATTCGTATATTATTTTATTTGAAAGAAATGTTTCACTTTATTAATAGAAATTCAAAAAACATTATTCGACTGATATTTAAACAGTTTTACAACAATTCAGTCGCAAAGGGATAGTGTGACAGATGTTTGGACCAAAAAATTTTAACGACTTTGAGGCAAACATTCGCCGAAACTCAGTCTAAGCGACAAATGAGGCTATTTTTGCTCACTTTTTACCATTTTTTGGAATTCTTTTTAAATTCAAAAAGAATTCAAACGATTTCTGAATCACATTAAAAAATTTGATATTTATATTACAAAATATATATAAATTTCTATATTTAACAAAAGAGTGAAACAATAAATTTGTGTCATTTTGTGTCATAAACTCGCATACATTTCTTCAGTCCTCGAAAGCCGTGGCTTTACTTCGACAGAAAACTAATGTTTAAAAACATGGAAATAAAATAAGAGCTCAATAAAAGACATCACTTTTGAAATATAGATGCTATCCATGTCATAGCAGGCGGTGCGCTGACAACCGCTCTCTTTATGACAACTTTTTAAGCATATGGTTTACGAAATGGTCTGATATTCAGACATAACAAAAGTGAGTCTCACTTTCTATTGTTTGAATTGAGTTAACGACGCGAATAATGTTTTCCTCACTATTTCTCAAATCAAAACTAATTCTAACAAATTTTTACCCAAACTATTGGTCGCACTTCGATGGCAGTGATGGCACTCATGGCAGTCGTCCTTTTCTACGATTGCCTTAAAAACACATTATTTTTATTATTTGAGACCCAATTCACTTCTTTTCATAAATTATTTTACAGAATAAATGTATGCAATTGTTTCGAAAGCCTTTTATAAGTTTATTTGTTATGTTAAATAAGCCAATAATTATGGCTTTGAATAATAGCTCAGATCTGCATAAGTAGTAAAAATTGCATACTTTTTATCATATAATTTGCTAACTTTTATATTAATTTTGCAAAATTTCTTAATCCAAAAGGACGTCAAATTAATGTTAGCTGATAATCAAAAGTTCCTAGAACAAGACCAAGAAAATTGGCTGGAAATTTGGTTTTCACTATGGAAATAGTAATTCCCGGAATAGAGACTTCTCTCCGGAGCTGTCATTTCTTCTGCGAAAAATTATTAATTTAATAACGGGATGCCATACATCCATACATCAGACAAATCCAACTTTTATTGATTTATCGCAAATCGACGCCAAATGTAATTCAAATAAAATGTTTTTATCAATTCTGCAATAATGAGAGTAAATAAAAGAGATTTTTTATTTGCAGAGATAACGATAACATTAATACTATGCAAACATTGATTTGTTTTATTAATATCTTATAGTTTTGTCATTCATTCAAACTGATCCATATTTTTGTTCAGGGTAATTAGAGGCTTAAAAGGAGAACCATCAGAACTTTCAATTGTAGGCCACTTTCACTGACTTCAAAATGATTTTCAAACACTTTAATCTCTTATTATTTAGTATTTAATTAAATCGATTCCAATTAAATGAAAATCTGTTTAATGAAAGACATGTTTTGATGGAAAAAATTTAATTATGTTTTAATTAAGTAATGAAAACAATTATTCGACGATTTTTTGTGAATGAATTTTTCAGTTAATTAAGAGATATTTTGATTAAACAAATTTGAGAACAAATGCAAAATTAAAATCATTTGATGCGCTTTCGAGGCATTAAAACAATAAATGAGTGGAATTAAAGTGAAATCAATATAAGTATAGACTGAATATTATATGAAAGTAATGGCAAACGAAGGGGAGGAGAGAAAACCTGATTCAGAAAGTGATTGAGATGTGAAAGAATCAATTGTGACATAATTTCAGTTCTATAGAATCGAGTAAAGCGTGTCATCAACTGCTAAAACGAGCAAAAAACGATTCGCCCATTAATTCTGTTGAACGGTTCGCGTGTAAAATATATTACTATTACAAGAGATCAGAGATTGCATTGAGATTGCATTGAGATTGCATTTAGGACTGCCTTTCCTTTTAGCACTCATCGCATAAAATTCAATCTTCATTCGAACGCTTTCATACCATTCCTATTATTGTAGAGTTTATGGCCAACTGATGGAACGTCATAGACATGTGATGAAGCACTCGACCGACTCTGCCAACAGTGCTCTTCAATCCTTGTCTCGTCCTTATATCCGAGCAAATTAATGATACATTCGTTCCTTCTCTTCGCTTCTCTTATATAAGCTATAAAACAACATTTATATCAATAACTGATATATTCATTAAAAGGCTTTCATTTTATCGCTTTTTATAATCCATTAGAAGTTCTCAATATATATAATTGGTTTTTATTTCAAAGGACACACACACACACACACACACACACACACACTCACTCAC
>JAQGBD010000524.1:0-28350 GCA_034698165.1 Punctoribates punctum | reverse complement strand
GTTATGATTAATACTTATGTTTACAAATCGTATGATTTACAGACTTTTCAATTGTAACACAACTGACAAAACAACAATTGATGCGAATATAAAGCGATACCCAACTGATGAAAACTTAATTATACTTAAATGTACATGGTTATTAATGGTTATTAATGGTTATTCATGATTAATAAATTCAATTATAGCACCTTTTATTTAGTCTTTCCATAATTTAATGTTTGCCCTCAAATGCGACCAAATTTACACATTTATTCAATTTTGAATCCCTTTTCCTCAAACTGTTCATAGATTCGACACTTTGTTTATTATATAAATTATATATACATTTGAATAATGCTTTTCACACATAATATAAAGCCTTTGTCTGAATGCTAACTAATATTTAACAAAATACTAATCTTTTGTTCGGCCGTTCGTTAAGTTTGTTGCGAATAACAAATTACTCCGAATACGGCCGACCAGTTCGGAGTGCTCTCAAACATACCACAAATGGAAAGTAAGGGAAGATTGTGGTCACGAATCACTAGTTTATAGGTTATGGCAGAGAAGGGATGACTGCATGGGATTCACTACATGTAATAGAATAGAATAGTCTGACAAATATCACCGTATTTTGAGGCCTATGTTTCGATGGCTTCAAATCAAGAGATGAACTGTTTTTTTGTTAAATGAGTTCAGTTTTGGTCAACTGATATGAAATATAATGTGATATATATTTTGCAAACTTTATTATTAGTTAACATGAATTCTGTTCTCTTTTGGAGAGAATATTAAAACATAATATCAATCATCAATATATGACATATGATTTGTTTATTCAATATTTGTTTAATTGTTGTATAATATTGTGCATAATTATCAGTAGTTATGATTTGATTATATGATTCTATAACTTATGTTAACTTATATAAGAAGTCCTCATAAGAACTGAATGGCGTTTGAAGCAAAGCATACAAATTCATATGTATTTGAAATGTAGTCAATTGTTGTAATCAATATGTAATCAATTTTATACAAAACTCATATTCGTATCAATATATCAATCGATCGAAACAATAATTGATTAAATGCTATACTATTTTCTATTTATATGTATAAAAGTCTGATAACAACAGACTTGATATCAGAACCGATGAACAGTTTAACACATTTTCTCTCAAATTTTAATAATATTTATTGTAATCAATAGTAATATCAAACGATGTGTTTTACCCGTTCATAGAGTTTGTCAGTTGTTGTCGTTTAGAGTCGTTATGAATGTGTGCACTAATATATAGCTAATAATGATTAGGTTTGGCAGTCGAGCCCTCTCAGCCCCCCTCAGCCGCCGCCACATACTACTGAGCCTGATAGCCTTGCATAGGGTAGGCACCGATCATTGCCGGCTGCTGCAGACCCGGACCCAATCCGGTCTGATGTGTCTGACCGCCCAAATGGCCGGGTTGTCCGCCGGGAACGGCACCGGCAGCGCCGGTCTGCCAGGCCATCTGCATGGCCAGTCCTGCAGCGGCAGAGGCGTTGAAGCCGGCGGGTGTCGTTTGAGCGGACGTGTAGTACTGCGAGTACGGGTACTGAACGCCTGCCTGTACTGCGAACTGACCCGAAGGTATAGTTTGCGGATAACCTGTCTGTGGATACCAATAGCCCGCCATTTGTTGGTAGGGATAGCACAAGGATTGCGCCGCCGCCACAGTGTTGGCTGTTTGGTGGCCGGTCTGAGTCATAGTGGGGTCACCAGACTCCTTACCCCAGGAGCACTTGACTGTCTGTCCCATAACTTCGGCGTTGTGTATGGCCACAATCGCATTAGTGGCCGCCTCTTTCGTCGCGAACTTAATGAACGCATAGCCCTTATCTTTGAAGACACGGATCTCTTGGATCGGTCCGAACGGCGCGAATGTCTTTTGAATCAATTCATCGCACAGTCCGGTCATAATTCCGCCGCAATAGACGGTGCAATTGGTTGGACTCGACTGCTGGTAGACTTCATCGAAGGTGAGTTGTCTGATGCTGGGACTGACTCCGGGGCCGACTTCCTGGGAGCGGCCGCTTGAGGGGGGTTTCCTTGTGGCCCAATTGGTGCGAATGGCACGACTTCCTAACCACTGGCCATTCATAGTGGAGATGGCGTTCTCTGCGTCTTGTTTTTTGACGAAAGACACAAATCCATAGCCTTTGGACTTAAGTGTCTGCGGATCTCTCACTACACGACAGTCCGATATCTCTCCGAACGGGGAAAACGCTTCTCTCAGTTGTTGTGTTTCTATCTCTGGACTCAAATCTCCGACAAATATATGGAAGTGCTTCGAAGTGTCCGGTTTGGGACCGGTATTGCCGGGACTGGTGGCCCAATTGACTTTAAGCTCCCTTCCCATACACTGACGCTTATTCATTGTGAGCAAAGCAGTGGCCGCGCAGTGATGGTCACTATATTCAACAAAACAATACGGGTCAGAGTTGGCCGAGTCGTGGATAATTTTGCAGCCGTTCACGTGACCCATCTGTGAGAACAGCGCTAATATCAGGTCTTCAGTTATAGAGGCGTCCAAATTGCCCACATATAGAGTCCGCGGTAGACTCGCATCACTTTGACCCACACCTACACCCACACCACCGGTCACTACACCACTCAATTGACTCAGACTATTATTAATGCCAGCACTCAATGGAGTCTCACATTTAAGGTTAGAGTTGCCGACGGATGTGCTGTTGCTCTGCATTTTGGCCGACAAAGCGATCGCAGCAAAGGGTTCACCACTGATTCGGCCACGTTTTGAGACCACTCTCTCCACAGATGGCGCCCAACACTACAACTCTCACTCCACTAATTATGGCACCACTTGTTTTGTCCCACTTTTTCTCTCAACTCTTTATTTTAACAAAAAAACAATTAATTGACAATAATTTACATTAAACGCAATCATTTAATATTACTTCAATTGTTTCTCAATTTTTAACATTAAAATATTTGCAATAAATTATCTAAATATAGAGAAAATCATTTTTAATTATTTGTCTTAATTTTGAGCCGTATTATGAATAAAATTCAAGAAATCTGATGTCTAAGACATTTATAATAATAATTAAGACAATCGGATGACATTCAACCGACATATCCATCAGAAATAGTTGATAAATATGCGAAAATCTCATTAAAATGAGTAATAAATGAATTTTTTGGTTAAAATCATTTGTTTTTAGTTTTGGTCGTAATTAGTGCTCAAAATATTGATCCAATTTTTCTGGAGTTTTATTTGTGTTCTAAAACCGGGGTTTTTCGTGAATCTAATGTCCATTTTATTACTGAAACGGAGAAAAAGTGGTATTTTTTGAAAGGCAGTCGTCGTTTGGAAAGAAGTCCAACAATGCGTTTGCGTCGATAGTTGACTGAAAACCCCAGAAATGCGTCCTTTCAGTGAAAAGTTGACTCAAAATTAGATTTTTTGAAAATGTCTGAAAATGAGTCATAGATTTGCAAATGTAATGAACTTTCAGCCAATTGTTTCAATGCGTCGATTCATTTAATTGAATGATTTTATTTGAAACAAAACCAACAAATATATGCAGTTTGTTGGAAGTCATGACTCGGGTATGTCTTAGCTTTCTATCAATTTTTATTTGGATTCTGTTTTGTAATCAAATGTGAAACCAATAGTAAAAGTATTGACATTTGAGTATTGGATATGTTGTAAGCGTTTAGAACATTGCGTTCAATGAGTTCCCATTGAATCCCATTCACTGCCATTCACTCCATCGAGAGCTCCACTCATGCGCTCAACCGATCGATATCTCTATCACTCAGAAGATAACCCATTGATTCCCAAAACAGACTCACAATCAGTAAAACATTTAATCAATTATTTGTTTGAACCAAATTCGGATGATTTTAATTAATTGTATTTAAATCACATTTTATATAAATGACTAAAACCAGTAATCAATGGGTTGTTTGCATTTCTCACAAATAGTAATCAAAAAATGATTAAAACCTATTTTTGAGTTAAATACTAAAGCAATCAAATAATTAATTTTCAAATCTATAGTTTAATCAAAGGGTTAATTAATTTGCTTTATTTTGTTCACAATTATTGAAGGGTTGTGTAGACCGCACCCGACCTCTTGATCCTATGCCTGTCTGCACACAAATGGCAGTAAATTGTATTTCAATTTGTGAACTGACTCTCAATTATTTGAATGAAATTGAAATCTTTTCTTAATGTTCACCACTTTTGGACTCAAAGCTTGGCTTAAATGTTGTTAATTCTTAAATTAACTTAATTTTAATTCAAATTTTGTTTATTTGAGAGAAAAATAATTTTGATTCACAACTGATTTTAATTGGACTCAAATATTAATGATATAGAAAATTAAGATTTGGAGTGAAAAAAGAGATTATATGTCGAATGTCTTGTTTGGCGTTCTCTGAGCTTTCAATTAGAGTTCATTGAAATTAGTTTTTTTGTTAAACCGATTGAATGCACTTTTAAGGCAATATTGTAATGAAGTCAAATCTGTTCTTCTTTTCAATTGTGTCATTAATTCAAGATTTGTTGCACCAAAACTAGTTTAGGGCATAATATATGAGTTTGAAGTAAAACAAAGCACCAAGCTCACCTCTCTCACACTCACTCACTTAACAACTCACCTCTGTTTGACTTTTTGCTCGATGTTTCCATTATATGACTGAAGCGTTCAAATTTGATTATTATTATCTATCAATTGATTTAAATTGTTTTTAAAGAGTCACTTAAAGTATGTATTGAAGTATTGAATTATTTTTTGTTTTTTTTTTTTAAATTCAAGTGAAATGAATCACTTTTACGACTCATCACTTCATTTCCAGTTTTCATATATCCATTACTTTTGGTTTTTAATACTTTTTCAAAATTCTGAATCAGATTCTAATTAATTAACGAAAAATATTTTATAGAAATCAAAGTTTAATTGTTATGAAATTTAACACAAAATTGTAATCAATTAGCAAATCAATTATGAATGGAGTAAATGAACCCTCTCCTCCACCTCCTCCTTCATTTTAAGGCTCACCTTTTCCTGAATTTTCAGAAAACTCATATGATTTGATATTAGCCTGGATAAACTAGGGGACAACCTTTTCCAAATTTTTGGTTTTTTTATTTTATTAATATTATTATTATTGATAACCATTCCTTTTTGAAGCCCTTCTCTTCACCTGTTTCTTCACCAATCATTAACCAAAGGAATAGAAACCGACTTGTTCTTGCTCAAATTACTATTAATCCAAATAAAAAATAAATTTCTAAAATATTCACAATAATTGTGTTGAGGTCTGATTGAAATAATTTGGAAAGAGGTCCACCCATTACTGATTTGGATGTTATTATAGTAGATTTGGTTCACACAAGAGTTGAATATTCTGTGCTCTCATACTTCCCAATGAAAGCCATTAAAATGTATTTCCATTCTATTTCTACGAAAACCTTTTTAAATATACATATTATGTGTATTGTGACAAATAATAAGTAAATGGTTAAAACAATCTTGCCCATTTATAGTGGTTGGAGGAGACTTTCATGTGGTTCCACTATTAGAAACAGAATTCAATCAGATTTCAGATTTAATTGTTTGGAGAGAAAGAGATCTGAAAACAAATTATTTAAATCTTAATTAGAGTCTTATTTAATGTAATTTCACTTAAATTTCTTTTATATGAGTCTAATGTGAATGCGGTTCAAAAAAGCTAATTATCTTCTCTTAGTTTTTCTGAAGTACTACTGGTTATCAAAATGAGTTAATTTTTTATGAACTCTAATCTCGTTTTCAATAATTTCTATGAAATCGTTGTTTTGAACTATTTTTTTGTTAAACTGAATCAACATTTGTTGAATTTGAGTCAAATATGAATTAAATGATTAATAATGAAATAGATTTCTATGAGTCACACGATATCGCATGCATTCTATGTTTTGCTTCTAATCAATCATTTATTCGTAAAATTAACTAAAATTGTTTCAATAATTAAGTTTCAGAGTTAGTGCCGATTGTCAGCCATAGCAGAGAATGTCATTAAAGCAGAGCTCTATCAGTGATATAAGCGATTCATTGAAAAACAATGGCAAAAGTCTTGAGATTTGCGGCTCATTCTCTTCAAGCAATAAAAAAGAGGAAATATCACTGATTGAGGACAGCACTGACGGTCTTCAGTGGTTCACAGAACTCGACTACCAATACAAGAGGTAATGGTTTTTATACCAATTTTAAACTCGATTTGGCTCTCATTCCCTATAAAAACAACTTTAATATTAAAGCAATGAATTGACGAAAAACTCAAAGGATTTTGTGAACCAAATTAAGCGAAACTAAGCATCAAATGAGAAATCCTTTTGATATGTTTTCCCGTCAAATAAGACTGAAGTCGTTTTAAATATTTATACATTATTTGCATAATATTCCATAAATTAATCAAAACAAAGAATATTCTTATCTCTAATATTACTTCAAATCAAATCTTTTAAGTCTATAATTCACGAAAAAAATTGCTTTCACTTCAAAACACAAATAAATTGCAGAAACTTTTTGTTGTAAATAATCCTTTGAATAAAATGAGTGATCCTTAGCTATGAGAACAGGATTTTGATTTCATATCTGATATGATATCTATTCTTATTTCGCTCTTTTTCTTCAAATGTTTGAAAGTATTGTTTAATTAAAATTAATTACTGTTGTCAGTAGTGACGAGGGCTCCGGTGGTTGTCATTCCATTCCCAGAAGTATTTTCGAGAGTTCATTAGTGGCGTCTTCTAACAGTTTCGCGACCCCTCCCTCTTCTAAATATTCTAATCATTTGGACGTGAATTTGGCGCAAATAGATATCGAAACCTTCAAAACAGAAGACATAAACACCCTTTTCTTGCAACAGGCGGGAGAGGACTGCTGTCCACCACTTTCCAGGTCACTATTTGAAGATTCAATTTCTTCGAAGTAATTAATTTGAATCCTTTCTTATTTGACATAAAAGTCTAATATCTTTTGATTTCAGTTCCTTTCGTTCAATAAATGGTAACGAAGACCAAAACGATTTGACTTCGGATTCATCCAAAGCCAGAGAAGAAGTGATAAACAAATTTAATTCTGAGGGAAAAAGCGGTGCAAATGATATATCAGTTGATAGCCTAGATATGAGTCAATTCGAAACAAATACGTCAAAACTTCTTCAGAAATGTACGGAAAGCGATAAAAACAATTATACCATCGCTTTTGAGGGCAGTCTTATTGGTTCCCAAGAATTCAGTGGTTTGAGTCAACAGAAGGGTTCAAATTATATGACAAATGAAGTAAATGACAGGAAAATGACAAAATCTGAGCACTTGTTTCCATCTCTTCATAAGAGCCATAATAACCACCGAATTAACCGAAATTTAAACCATAGAAGTGATCTCTTAGTCGAAGAAATCGACGAATCGATTGCAAAACTGACTCAAAGTATTCCAGACTTAAAGGAATTGTTGAAAATGAATGGAAACTACCGAATGCCGTACTGTCCGGTCAGTGGTTTCATTCCGTTATATGAATTACAAAGCAGTCAGTCATCGAACTCGCATTCATCGAGCAGTGAGTTCAGTCCTCCCCGTTCTTTAGTCAAAATGTTTATGCAAAACAGATCTCCGCTTTCAAGTCAACCCATTAGTCCCTCTTTCAGTTATGAGAGTAGATCTCAAGACTCGGGAACCGGCAATACATCTGATTTGTCATTTCGACCCCTTTATTATAATATATTAGAGTTGAGTCGAGAGGCAAACAATAATATTCCTGAAAACAGAACCCTGAGCTCAACCAAAGAGGACAGCCCTTCATTTGAGGATAATATAAGTAAAAACAGAAACCGATTGGAATCCCATAGAATTGCATTGAATTTGAAGCAAACGTTTCCCATCGAAGAAGTCGACGAAAATATGTCGAACTCTAACAATACAGACATTCAAATGAATAGCATTGACAGCAATTACATCAATGGAACCGATCTCAACAGAAACCCTTTGAGACGTAACTCAAATACAAGACATTCTGTTCCCAACCAAGCATTTGAAAAATACTCCAAAAGAGATTCTCTCGAAAGAAATCAAATCAATTCAGACTTTAACTCAAATTCTTTCGAAATTCCGATGAATTCTGCGTTAAATTCTCGGAACTCAAGTATTGGGAGACAGTCGTCGACCACTCGAACGATGAGTACTCAGTTTCCGATTCATTTTAAGGACAAAGAAGTTCAGGCGTCGATCCCTTTCAATCCAATGGCTAATAAGACGACTCCAATGATGACACCGGAGTCGCCAAATGACTCGAATAAACCATTTTATGTCTATTATCCCAATTATTCGTTACCAGATCTCAGTTTTTTGGACCAAATATTTGAGAAACACTCGAAATGTGGGCCAAAAACTGTTTACTTGTCTCCGACTAAACACCAATTGCCGGACAAGGAATCAGTTGCCGTGAAAATGCGTCGAACAACTAAATCAAAGTCAAGACCCAAATCTTTTACCGATTTTGAGACTCTTTCAAAGCAGAACTTCAGTCACATTAAGGATTGGGATTCACTTAATATTCTTCTGCCGAATGAGTTTAAAGAACTGATCCAAAGGGCAAACCGAATGCCAAACGAAAACTCGTTGAATGACTCCAATCCAAAGGTGAGAATGAGATCCCACAGAAGTAGTGGTCAGTTATCGGATAACTTTTATTCGAGAAGAGGTTACGTTCGCAATAAGAGGTATTCATTACAAGAGTATCCCGTCTCTCAAGCGAACGACACTCAGCCGGAGTGCCATAATATTAGTCATAATATACAAAACAGTTGTTTAACTCGAAGCCAAACAATGCCTAATTGTCACAACTCATGCCATTGTCATCAACACTGTTGTCACAGTTGTTGTCACTCGTGTTGCCGAACGCCTCGACATTCGCCGTCGTCTTCGACGGCCAATAAATCATTTTCCCAGAGCTCTAATTTCGACATAAATACCAATTCTATCGATAAATTGTGTCAACTTTTGGCAATGGATCTCAGTTTCAAAAAACTAATGAATATAATAACCGGACCCACAGTTTTGTCACAAAACAGACCTAATTTCGAAACCGTTGTCGAAACAAAAGAAGAAAAATCTATTGAATTGGATGAAAATCGCAATAAAGGCAGAGCTCCTGAAGAATCAGCAAAACATGATTCGGAAAATGAATTATTGAAGAGAGAGGGCTATCGTTTCGAAGAATTGAAACAGAGGTGGGAGTCGTTGGCAGCTATCAGTCCCACTGAAGTCAAAGCGATGCCAAACGTTTCGAATACAAGTATTGAGAAAAATAATGGAAACGAAAGCAGTAAAACAATGGGAACCGGTGGTCAGAGGAGTCGACCCAAACCAGAAATCGCGCGCAAACCTCACGTAGTTCTGCGTCGACCGCAATCGTCTATCCCTCGGCCCACAACTCTAAACACAGAAAATCCGATATACAGTCAAAGGAAGTCATTTATTCCGATCCCCAAAACTGGTATTAAATCTCCGGTCAATTATACGCCAAAATTGAAGACAAATATTGGATCAAAGATTACAAAATCATAACTAATTATTCTGTTCTCACTTAAAGATTATTATTTTAGAGTTTATTCGCAGTTCTTTTCGATATTTCTTCTCATTTCTCAGTATTGGGAAAGAGTTACCGCTTTAAGGACTACCTCTCGACTCATTTGATATAAATTAAGCCATAATTTAAATCAGTTTCAAAGCTATGAAATTCTCTATTCTTTAGAATTAATTTTTATTTTTATATTTTTGAAGTGCAATGAAATCAAGTTTTATCTGAACATTGAATTTGACTCCATTTTAATTACCGGTAAAGTTATCTGATTTTTGTTACATTTTTATCAATTCATTTGTTAAACATATTCTAGTCTTAAGTTTTTCTTACGTTAAGTCTATTTTTATTTATTGTTAATTATTTTAAATAAATGTATTAATGATTAAAATCCGGAATAAATTTAAATAATTTAATTTAATTCAAAAAATAATTATTTCATAGATTTGTTCCTCAAAAGTACTAAACATTACATTAATTTGAAGATCACTTCAAACAAAAGGATCACAAATAAGGTTTGAATTACAGATCTTTTCAAACATGTTTTGAACGACAATCGCTTTCTTTGATTGTTTTTAAGACAAACCCAAAGAACAGCACTTAATGTGATTCAAAACAAATGGACTAAACTTATAGTATTCCTAATAAAATATGGTTTAACTTAAAAACACTTAAAGCTATACTCAATTGACGACTGGTTTCGTATTTATAGCAATAATGGGTTCACTCGACGGGAATAAGTCTAATAGTATTGGTAGCGCCCGAACCCTTTCGCCAACCGGTCACCACAACTACCAAATCACCGGTTTTAAGACAACCTCTCTTTTTGCCGAAATCAATGGCGTCTCTACATCTGGTGTCGACGTCGCTGATCCAGTCGTCGGAATCGGTTCGCTGTTTATCGTAATGGAAGGGCAAAAGACCGCGATATAAATGGGCCTGTCTTGTCGTCTGACTATTCCGGGAGACCGCTATAATAGGACAGCGCGGCCTATATTTCGATACCAAATATGCTGTTCTTCCACTTGTGGTCAAAACAATAATAGCGGCCGCACCTGATTTAAGGGACGCATTGACCGCTGCGATGGCCATAGTTGTAGTCGAATCCGTCGGTGAGCGGGTCTTAAAACTCAATTCGTGGAAAACATTCTGTTTTTGGATTGAATTTAATTATTAATAATAGTAATTAAAATTGAGTTATCATTGGAGTAAACCTTAGTAAACATCGCCGCCTCCGCCTCCAGACATATCGCGTGCATCATTGATACCGCACCCAAAGGGTAGTCTCCTTTAGCCGTCTCTCCCGACAACATCACACAATCGGCTCCGTCTAAGACAGCGTTGGCCACATCGGAGACCTCAGCTCTGGTGGGTCTGGGCTTTGTTATCATACTCTCAAGCATTTGTGTCGCGCATATCACTGACTTTCCGGCGACGTTACACTTCGAGATCATCATCTTTTGGGCCAAAAATACCTTTTCGGCGGGTATTTCAATACCGAGATCACCCCTGGCAACCATAATGCCGTCGCTCTCACCAATTATTTCATCGATTTTTCGGACGCCCTCATGATTCTCGACTTTGGATATAATTTTGATGTCGTCCCCGCCCTCGGCTTTCAATATTTGACGGATTTCCCGAACCCCTGCGCCGTTTCGAATGAAAGACGCAAAAACCATATCCACTCCGTGTTTAACACCGAACTGGAGATCCTTTTTGTCTTTTTCTGAAACTGCAGGTAAATCAACGATAGCACCGGGAAGGTTGACCCCCTTCTTAGAGCCCAATTTCCCCCCGTTTTCGATCTCACAGATGAGAAAATCGGCGCCTTTTGTGGTATAAAAGTTATAATATTATGGAAACGACACTTTATTTTATGACTGACCGACTTCTTTGACCACTAAAGATATGAGTCCGTCGTCGACGAAGACATGACTTCCCGGGACAACCACTTTAATTATATTTTTATAGTCCACATAAATGAGTTGAGTGGAGCCCTTCTCGTTGAAGGAGTCGTCTGTCGTCACTTTAATAGAGTTGCCTTTAATGAGTTCCACTTCAGCTGACGGTCCCTTCAATTGATTAGAACTAATAATAAATACAAAATTTGAAACATTTGAGGGAAGGACTGACCCCTTCGAGAAGACCGGTTCTTATTTCGGGTCCCTTAGTGTCGAGAGCGATGGCCACCGGATAGTTATTGATTCCGAGCTCTTTGCTGGCGATCTCTACGGCTTTGCGTACGTTTTCAATGGTTCCCGAGTGATACTAAACAGACACTGATTACTATCGGTTGAAACACGTGATGGGGGAGGGATGGGGGGAAATACCTCATAAGTTCCGTGAGAGAAATTCATTCTAGCAATAACCATTCCTGCTTTTATCATTTCCACCAATTTAGGCACTTCTCTAGAGGCCGGTCCTATCCAAGAGAAGACATCATTTGGACAATTAATAAGTGATTACAAGTAATGTCCGACAAACCGATTGTGCAGATAATTCCCGTCAAACGTATGGACTGCGGCTTAGAGTCGATGTCGAGAGCACTCAAGTGATCCAAATAAGAGTCGGCCTCATTGGCCCTCATCTGCTGCGGCGTGTGTTCCGACGGAGAATTCATTCTCAGATCGTTTCTCTCCTATATATCAATCAATCAATAAATTAACCGCTTTTTCAGACGATTAGCCCTAAAATCAGACTAAAATTTCCTTATTTTTAACGATAAGAAAATGAAAATTAGTAAAAGAGAAGTGATTTTGACTAACAGTTGAAATCAAATGTCGTTTAAATCCTCTTTTTATAGAATATATAAAAAATTTAGAGAATGCAGAGAAAGATATGATAATTAAGTAAATCAAAGTTACTTTTATATGAAATACAATCAAATATTGTCTGCCTTTCGATAAGAGATTGAATTCTATTCACTCATTGAATCACTGATTGAATGAAACGATTGAAACGATTGAAACGATTGAGGCTTTCATTGATTTGAAGGACAAACCAAACGGAGACTCACTTTCGATGCACGCAATCAATGCGTGTGAAGTCATTACAGACTTTACATAACTTATGTCTTATTATCACAAAAATCATTATTCACTTAAACTGAGACAAAAGTCCACTCAATTATATGATTTACGTTTTGACTCAACTAATCAATTGAGGGATAAGTTTACTGAAATCGAAACCAAAGTCATGTCAACCCTTTTACTGCCACTACATTGTTATCATCCAAGAGTTGGTCCAAAGAGGGACTTATTTTATTGGCTTTTGGTTTACATGATTTACGTACCTATCAGTGGAAACACATGTGATCTGTCCTCACATCTGATCACAACTTGAAATTCTTTGGATCCAATGGTTATCCAAAACAATAATAAATCCAATGAAAGTATCTTTTATTTTGATTCGCAATCAAATAAAATCAGTTCAGAAGTGAAGACAAACCGCTCGCAAACAATTGCTTCCATTGGAATCGCATTCTTCGGAAGCGTTTCTATCGGTTTACTGGCCATAAGTCTACCATTCGTTTGGCCGGCATTTCGTCGGCACGTATTGCCTTATATTCCGGCCACAGATCCACAGGTTAAGAACGTCTTGCATTTGGTCAAAAAGAGCAAACCCTCGACTTTAATCGATTTGGGTTCGGGGGACGGACGCCTCGTATGTCGACATTTGTTTATATTGTCTTTTCTCCGACTAATCCTATGTTCAGGTCATAGAATGCGCTAAAATTGGTGTCAATTCTTTTGGTGTCGAATTGAATCCCTGGTATTACCTAAGAGTTTGTCCTTTACCTTGATTAAGAGTTTCGGTCTTAAGGCTCGTATTATATTCGAAGATCAGATCCCGAGTGTTGGGCGTCAATCAGTTGACTCATTTCCAGTGCAAAGATTTGTGGAAAGTCTGTTGTTTTGTTATAAACCACTTTCTATTCAAACTAATTGACAATCGATTAAAAAACAGGTAAACGCTTCCAATTATGACAATATTGTCGTTTTCGGTGTACAAGAAATGATGAAATCTCTCCAAAACAAAATTCAAACCGATTGCGACCAAAGAGGAAAACAAATTACAGTAATCGCCTGTCGGTTCCCATTCGCCAATTGGAAGCCAATTGAGACAATTGGCACCGGCATTGACACCGTCTGGCTATACCGTTATCCTAACTCTTCCCATAAGAGTAAGTTGTCTTCAAATATCAAATAAATCATTGATTCTCTTATTGGAGGAAAAGAGACACTCATTTACATGGGTTTTAAATATCGAATACTTTTTTAGTTTATTTGACTTAAATTCAAGTCCTTTAGTGCCAAGACTTGAGTCAAATCTGCTTTTTTTGCGCCAATTATTGCAAAGATTTACAAAAATGTGAATCAAATTAACAATAAATATATAAATTTTATTTTGATATCAGAGCGCTATTACACACAAATGCACTTAAAATCCAAAGTTTGAGCAAAAAATGTGACTTTAGTTAGTTATGGCACTTATCGTACACTCATTTCCTTTTAGTATTTTTTGCAATAAAATCATTTATTAATATTTAGAAATTGTGCCCATTTTTAGCTAATTTGGACATTATTTCAGACATTTTTTGCTCAAATAAAGCACTGAATTTCATTAACAAAATAATTATTTACTAATTGTTTGGTTCTTTTGAGTTAATATTGAATACTCTATTGAGAAGCACTTTTCATCTCCCGATTCTATGATCGAGTCCTTAATCTTTAACATTTGATATACAATGTAATGAATCCTTATAGAGGTTTGTGTTTATGTTTGTGTTTGTGGTCAGTTTAGGTCGAGATTACTATTGAGGGATAACTGAGAGCAATGTTCCCCAACTGAAGCCATTCAACTGACTGTTTCCGATGATTACAGTCAACAATGGCTACAATTAGACTCATTTCTTAAAAACAAACCGAAGTTAGAAGAAAATAAAATAGGTGAAATTGGTCATTTCACAGTGAGCATGCTCCAAAATATATCACGATTTATACCCATTCGCTGATTTGAATAAATATTAGACAAAAAAAGAATTTAATGTTAAGCAGCGTTTGAAATGCATTAATGAGATTAGATTAGTGACAATCATTAGTCAGTGGTCTGTTCCAAATCAAACCACTCTTCGATTATTTGTTTACTTTGTTTAATAAGACTCAACTGAATGCTCGTCAGAGCAATGATTTGTTTTGACTTCTTTTTGAATATATTTGACGACCCGTTTCGGGAATAGACTACAATTTCGAGTCCATTAAATGTCTCCCAATCGGACTCGAGTTCGAAACTGAAAAAAAAAATACAATTTTGAGTCTAATATATATTTTGTTGAATTGACTAACTTTTCATCGAATATAGGATTACAGGTATTTCTCTTGGTTTCAGTTTTCAGTTTACTTTCCCTTAGAGTTCGCGAAGTGTTGTCCGGAATCTTGAAAATTTTGATATAAGGATCTGGGTTTTTATCATTGACTCTTGGTAAATTCCTGACAAAACAACTTTAGTGAATAATTTAAACTAGAGCCAATGATTAATTACTGTGCTTGGTGAAGAATTATTACAAATTTATTTTCGTCTGAATCCAATTTTTTGACTGACAATTGAATTCTTGGATAATCAATAGAAGTATTAGACCTGTGCTCGTCTTCTGCCGGTTCCTCATCACTCTCTGGATTTGGTTTTGATCTGATTTGAGAAAAGCATTAAATGAAAGCAGAAATAGATTTTAATTACAAACCCATTAGACTTTGAAAGGCTGTGTCGCCTCTCATTCTGAGACCTTTCAATGACATCGGTTTTCAGACCACTCGTATCGATAATTGGCTGAACCGTTCCTTTGATCATATCTTCGAGTGTGGGGACAGATCTCTCTTCACTTTCTTCAATGGGTTCTTCGACGAAAAGTTTTGGCATTTGTTTGACTGTTTGTTTGAGAATTCTTATGACAACAGTTATATTCAGTTCACAATCGTCGTGTCCTTTGATAGGAAGGGGCTGATTGTATGTCAGGCTTTCATTAGATATAACTTTTTGGAGCTTTAGTTTAGTGGTTCCCAACTCTCTGTTACTCTTACTGTCGATTATTTCAAAATCTAACTCAAGATTTTGGTTCAAATGGTCGACCAAAAAGTTGAACGTTTCCTCCCAAATGGGACTTTTTGTGCTGTTCTTCACAATACTGTGTCTTTTTTGTCTTCCAATTGATATTATACAATAGGGATCCGGTTCTCCGGCAGTTTTGCTTATGACCGGCAAATTTCTGGCGCAGTCCAGATATACTAAGATGGCGGCCACAGAACCCAAGACAGTAGAATCACATTCTTCTGATCCATACATTGATTGGTATTTCTTTTTTATTTCTTTGCTTCCTTTGATGGCATCGTTCAACTCATCCATGCAATCACTGAATGAAAACCAAGTGCTCCGCACATGAAGAGCACCTCTTTTAGTGTCCTTCAATGTAAGCCAGGCCTCTGTTAAACCCTCGCTTGATATTGTGCTGAGCGAGAGTGAAGTTCTGCCTAAGAAGTCATCTTTACTTCCCTGGTCCTCGTCCATCACCTCTATTTCAATATTCTGTCCGTGCAAATAGTGGACAACCACTTCGCAAATGTAATTCCATTTAGGATTAACCGTATTATAAATGACTGGGGACCGGAACTCTTGACTTCCGACCAAAATTCTTACGTATGGATCGCTTTTTCCGAGTCCTATAAGCGTTTTATTAAAATTCTTATACCTTTGAAGCCAGAGTGAGAGCTCATACCCAACATTCCTACGTCACCCTTCTTTAAATTTCTTGCTTCTATCACTTCGATACGGACGGCGCCAATGGGTTGTAAAAATTTAATGGATTTCATTGAAAGATCATTAATGAGAGGAAAAACATATTTGTTGGGCAAAACCATGAGAGCTGCCAACTGTTCCTTTATAGCGCGCCTCAAATAATCGCTATTAAAGGTATACGAAATAAGTGACCATTAGTTGTGAAATCGAGGCTAACCTCAATCCGGGCATATCTAAGACATCGGCCAAATTGGTTAAATTGAATTCAATGGCCGGAGTGTTGAGGAAATAGAAGGAAACGCAGCCGACTAGAGGCACGTCTTTAATGAGAGGTCGCAATTCGACTCTTACCACTCCATACAACTGAAAGTCTTTAATGCCAGCCTTCATACCCTTTATCCTCATTTGAATGTCACAATTGCCGGCGTAACTGATTTATAGTCATATCAATTGATTTGTTTAATATTCTGCGAAGACTTACATTAATTCGATGTCTAAAATAATTTCATCCCTCGAAGTGTTTTCGTCATAACATTTAACACTTCCGATGCGAACCGGCTTTCAATTGAAAAATAATATATGAAAACCTATTTTTGTAGGTTTTGTTTCTTAGATTATTTATATCTCAAAATAGTATTAATGCCACGAATTATTGACTTACGACTGTTCCCAAATCGACTCTTTCGAATCGGAAGCTCTTCAAAAAGTCTGGAAGTGATGAAGTGATGTTCGGTTCAATACTTTGCTTTATTAAAGTCTTAACGTATTCATCAATGAAAGGCCACAACTGTTTAAGTATTTTGTTGAGCCACTCAGCCCTCTCTGTGTCCTGATTTGATTCATTATTCAATCAATTACTCACTTCTCAAACACTTTGAAAAATATTTTGTAAAAATTAATTTCTTATGTCATTCATTACTTTCATTACTCAAAGTGAAGTTCTTTCCCCACTTTCTTGAATAGTTGAAAATTATGATCTAAGGTCTGGTCACTAAGGAGTGGTAAAGTTCTTATGAAATATAAACTCATCAATTAATAGGTACTAATTGTCAGACAAATGGAAGTTTTATTTTATTTGTTTATTCGTTTAATTAGTGGTATATCTCTCCAAAAGATATATTTTATGAATAAACAAATTAATTAAAACTACGATTCAATGGTAAGACTCGTTTTATTTTTGATTATCGATGTCTTCCGAAGAACTTTATTTTAAACTCTTCACACATTAAGAATAAGCCTCTCCTCCCAAATATTTTAAGCTTGCAATAGAGGTAATCAAATTTGTCATAAATTAGTGATTTCTTGCATAATAATAATATATGGAGACAACTACCTAGACTCACCTAGATCCTAATAAAGCTCTAAGAATTGCTTAATATTTGTTTTATCAGAAAACTGTTTAATTTGTATAATTTTTGGTCAAATGAATGTTTTAATTGAATAATATTTTATAAAATGGTATTTACGGGAAAGTAGACCCATGAGGGAAGATCTTTAACCGCGCAATTGATGGCCAACTTTTCATTGAACGCTATATTCCTCTGAAGAGTGACTTTTTCCGTTTGTTTTCTCAGAAATTTGTAACGAAGTGTGTAAACAAAACACCCGATGAGAGGCCAGGCTATGCTCAGACCACTCCAACCAAATACATAACCACTGAAAACAATTCCAAACATTTTCATGAATTTCTTCGAGAGTTGAAGTAATTCGAGTTCTGTTTGATTGTTCTCTTCGTTCTTAACTGGATTTTCCATATTTTCTTAAATTATTTCAATATGTTTGCCATTAAATGAAAATATTTTCACAAATCTTATTTCGATTTGAATCTAATTTTTTGTTTACTTTCGATACTATTTATAATTAATGATTCAGAAGAATATTTTCAGTGAAATTTGTTTTGTTTCAAACAAAAACATATTTGAAAATGTGATGAAATCGTAATAATTATTATTTTCACTTTTTTTACATGAATTCAATTTTTGTCACAAAAATCATTGTTTTCTCACTTGTTTTCGATTTATAACTCAGAAAATAAATGGAAATGAATTACAGCAATAAAGATAGTGTGCCTAAAAAATAGTATTACCTTGAAAATAGTACCACCTCTTTATGATCTGAATCTTTATCGCGCATTCCCTTCATATATATTCTCTCCAACTAATCATTAAAACAGTTTCGTTACCATATTTTTTGTGTAATTTATTTATTACTTTTTGTGATTACTTTCTCTCGTTTAACAGATTGACAATTAAGACAATTACAGAGAATTATTGTCTTATATCCACTCCTTTGAAGAATTGCATTATTTTTGTGGAGAATATTAATCGAAATGAATTTGAGTGATGAAAATCTCTGTGATATTTATCCTCTCAATGAATGTATTGATTGGATTAAACAAAACAATTATGAGTCGACTTCTTTGCAGTTTTGCAAACAGTCGTTAGAATTCAGTTCAAAAATATGTTTATATTTAAAGAAAAGAACTGAAACCAAATTTTATATTTCGTATACAACGATGTGTGGAGTCGACTATCTATCGGCGCAACATTTGAATGAATCCACAGTCGATTCGATAATATTCTTCGGAAGCGTTTGTCTCTCGACGTCTCAATTTAGTGATTCTCTTCCCGTCTTATTTGTGTTCCCAAAAAGCTGTGAGTCTTATAAATGGAATACTTTTTTGTTAGCTTTAATTACTTTATATTTCAGGTGAAAATCAATTGGATTTCATCGAAAGTTCAATAATCGAAATGAAATCAAATAATATTATTATTCTTTACGACACTTTCTATACATTATTGGCTTTCGAAGTATTCAAAAAAATGCAAGAAAATGAAGAAATTAATGTTTCGATCGGAAAACTGAATCCAATTTCTCAAAAATGGAGTTTTACTTCAAGTGTTTCCAAAACATTTAATTTGTCGAATGACTCGCTCTCTGTTTTGGGTCCATATTTAATGTCTAAACCCATAGAAGATTATGATTTAGTTATATATTTGGGTCAGTGCTCATCATTAGAGTTAATACTCAACTGTCAGCAACTTTTAGAGATAGACATCAAGATTATGACTAAAAGAGTGATTTATGGAAATAAAGAGCTTCGAAAAAGAGTGGCTTTAATTGAAAAATTTAAACAAAAAACTTGTCAATCGATTGGAGTCGTTTTCACGAATCCCTTACCAAATGTAAATCAGTTTTTCTCCCAAAGCAAGAAATTGGGCAAAAAGTTGAAGAAAAGAATTTATTTGATATCACTCTTGCAAACCATCGATGAATACAAATTAGGAAACTTTCCCGAATTGAATGCATTTGTTATAATCAACTCATGTTTCTGTTCGTCTGCACTCAATTCCATCAGTTATTGTCTTCCAGTCTTAAATTGGACCGAATTTCAGATCGCTTCGGGAATTCCCTTACAATATGGAGGCGTTCATTGGAATCAATCCCCAAACCAACAGCTTTCAGATTCTGACGAATCCGATGTCAATGATTTGAATAATCAATTGATTCAAACAGAAGTTTTTGATAAAAACAAATGGTTTGGACTCGAGGTTAACGCCGGCGATAGAGAGGCCGCTGTCGTCAAAAGCGGACAAAAAGGAATCGCTTCGGGATATGAAGATGAAAATGGATATGAAAATGAAAATATTCTATGACTTCAAAGATTGAATTTTTTGTATTTCACATATAATTGACAAATAAATGCTTAAATGATTATTAACTGACTTTAAATTAATGGTATTTAATGTGAAATAAGGGATAACTATGACTCAGTCTATGAGGAGAACCAAGATCACTGTTATTCATAGCTGTCTATAATGTGGAGACAGTCCCCAAACATTAGTTTGTTGTAAACGCTGTAAACGCTGTAAACGT
Organism: Punctoribates punctum; assembly: GCA_034698165.1. NCBI lineage: Eukaryota > Metazoa > Arthropoda > Arachnida > Sarcoptiformes > Punctoribatidae > Punctoribates > Punctoribates punctum. The sequence goes on along the minus strand of JAQGBD010000524.1, from coordinate 8,073 downwards.
TGCCATTAATTCATTAATTCATTAATTGTTCGTTAATTTTAATTTGTTTTGAATTGTTTCGTCTTTTTATTCGTTTTAATCCCTTTACAATCGATTTGTATTCAATCGTTTGATACCTCTTTTGTCGCTTGAATTTAGACAAATGGCCAAAACATACGACTATTTATTCAAACTTTTATTAATCGGTGACTCAGGAGTGGGAAAGACTTGTATTCTCTTCCGTTTCTCCGAAGACGCCTTCAATACGACATTTATCTCAACAATCGGTCAGACATTAAATCAATTGATATTTATTTTCTCACATTTTTTCAATCATTCATTAAAAACATTAGAAATGATTAAATTAATTGACAATCAATTAGTTGTCAACAGATCTGACGTTTTAATGATTTATTAATTAATTGAATTCTATATAAAATAATTATTGAATCGATAGGTATTGACTTCAAGATAAGAACCATAGAATTGGACGGAAAGAAGATTAAGCTTCAAATATGGGACACCGCAGGACAGGAGAGATTTCGGACGATCACCACCGCCTACTACAGGGGTGCCATGGGCATTATGCTCGTCTATGATGTCACTAATGACAAGTCCTTTGAAAATATCAAAAACTGGATCAGAAATATCGAAGAACACGCCTCCAGTGATGTCGAGAAAATGGTTTTGGGCAACAAATGCGATGTTCACGACAGACGACAAGTGTCTCGTGAAAGGGGCGAACAGTTGGCCATCGAGTATGGCATCAAATTTATGGAGACCAGTGCTAAGGCCAGCATCAATGTGGAGGAGGCCTTCTTCACGTTAGCCAAGGATATAAAAACCAAAATGGAAAAGAAACTCGTAAGTCATCACTTATTTGAACCCTAGTCTTGTCCGCCACACCCTCTCCATTGCTCTCTTCATTTGACATCATTTTATGAACTGTTCTCTGATTTTCAACTCTTTCTGTTCTCTCCTTTAAATTGGTTTCTATTTAATAGAAGGTATGACTCGACTATTGATTGTCAATAAAGAAAAATCTCTAAAATTATAATAATTTGTTTATTTAATCGGAAATAAAGGAGGCGTCGAACCCGACCCGAGGCAGTCATCACTTGAGGGCCAACGAACCGACACGAAAACAGTCGAAAGTTTGGTTTTGTTCAATACTCTAAACATTTTATTTTAATATACATTATATAAGTTTATATTCAAACGAACTGATAAAAGGGACTGACGTTTGTTAGTATTAATTATCAATTATTTTGAGAGCACTACCAAAGGGCAGTTCCTTTTTTCCTTTCGAATTCATTTTAAATTTAATATTTTTATTAATTTCGAGGATATCGACAATAATTAGACAATTAATTAAAGAACAAAATTATCGAATCTATCGATGAGTGCCTTTCAATGCCTTTCATTACAATTAATAGAATTCAAAGAAATTGTTGAAAATATTGATAACATTTACACTATTAATGCAAATGTCATTTGATTTAATGGTTTTAATACAAACACTTATTTATTTGATTGGATATCCTTTTATGTCATTCCAAGTGTTGATTATATTGAATTCAGATTAAAATTTTCTAATATATAATTCAATTTTTCTAATCGTTCGTTAATTTTATAATTAATCGATTATCTGATGAAATAATAATTCTTTTGTAACATATTTTGTAGAATTATTTACTCTTAAAATTGAAGCCAAAAGTCAATATAAATCGACATTTTATAAGTGAGGTCTTTTCCTAAACAAATGTCAGTATTATTTTTAATCATAGTTTTAATAAATTACTAAATCTCTTCAAACAATACATTCAATGCTTTTATAAAATGTTTAGTTTTTCCAAAAAATTCAGTCATTATTTCCGCAAATAGTTTGACAAAAAACACAAATAATTACATTATTTGTAATAACTGTTGTTTGAGGCAATTGTTTGATACTCTGTTGGAGTGAAGTGACCACAAATTGCAAGAATCAAAACAAATTTAAGGGTATTTTGAAACGAAATTCTACCGAAACTCAAAGTGACTTTAGTTTGTGTGCTATAAATGTTTTGATTACATAACATGTTATAGAAATAGAAGAAAGTCTTCCCAAAGTCAAAGTTGTCGTCATTAGCGCCAAAACGTCTCTCAAATCATTAAAATATTAAACAAATTTATCTTTACATACATTTATTGTTTTGAAGGACTTCCTTATCTCTAATTTCAATTCAGTGCAAAAATACTGCCAATCTTAGGAACTTAGAATCAACAAGTTCATTTTGGAACAGGTACTCACTTATTAAATGATAGATAACTTTAATATAAAGCGGGTTCACACTTATTCCTAGTTTATTCCTTCACAACAATTATATTAATTAATTTAAATCTAAATTCATTTAAATACCAAATGTTGTCAATAATTATGATAAGAAAATCAAAAATCAAGTCTCAAATGATGACAGATATTGACATTGATATTGATATTCGGTCTTCGATTCAAATTCTATATCCCTGTCCTCTTGTATTGCCTTTAATTTCAATTGTATTTTGAATCTAAAATTGAGTTTCGATTTCCTGTTAATCGTTAACAAAATTTTTTACAGAATTTGTGTCTAAACTCTGTGCCATAAAATGTGTCTATTTTTATACTCATCAGAGAAACGTCAGTCTCTTGAAAATGAAATATAAAGGAGAGTCAAAGGGAAAGCCATCGATTTTAATAAGTTTTTGAAATTGTGCCGAAAATTCATGTTTTTCATTAACTTTTGATAAGGAAAGAAGACATCGAAATGATTAACGAATTTCTCGACAATCAATGCAATCAATTTTGAGTTCTTTTCATTTATTCGATAAAAAAATATTGAAATTTATAATTTTTATTAATAAAAGCCTAAAATTTCAACTCTTGATTTGTGCAAGCTCAATCGTTTAATAATCCTAACGACCGCATTCTTATGTAAAAGGGCTGAGAGTAGCACATCATAAGTTGAGTGTCGTAAATATGATTAGATATCTCGGAAATACCAGTTTAGAGGATTTATTGCTGTTAACTAATTTATTCCTTCAATTTTTGATAGAATGGTAGAAATCTTAGAAATGGTAGAAATGGTAGAAATGGTAGAAATGGTCCGTCTCATCATTTTTAGCAAATTTTCTTTTATTGTAGACTTAAAACAATTGATTTCCTCAAAGAATTTGTTTTTATATCAGAACTCTTTTTAAATTGACTTAAAAATCATTACTTAAACCGAAACATAAATTAAATGTTTGTTCTTTTTAACAGAAAATTATTCTTAAAATCAATGATCGAGAGAAAAATGAATCTTATATTCTATGCAAAAATTTTTCATATTATGAATCCAACGAAGACTACATTTCGCGAATTTTTCCCCTTTATGTTAGCTTGTTCATATTTTGAAAATTTTCATATTTCTGAAACAATACTCTCTGAAATTAATTATTATATCAAGGTTAAGTGAATAATAGGTAAAACAGTTTGAATTGATCGAATTTGAGGATAAATTAAGCGTTTAATTTGAATAAGTATTTGACGCCTCATTTTAATTGCAATATTAAGATTAGAAACCATTAAGAAGTGTGGTCTAAATTTTCCACTCTTTTCACTCTTGGCTAATGTGGTAACGACTGAGTCATTGGAAACCATTTCGAAACATAATTTAAGAAATTTATTCAATTATTCGGAAATTGTTTTTTAGAGAGAAGTGAATTAAAGTCAAAAATAGCGATCAACTAATGAGTCAAATGTTGGCAGTCTTTACATTATTAGCGATTTTTATTCAAAGAAGTATTGGTTTGCAGACAAAACTTTAAGATAAGAGTTGTGCGGAACTCGTTTCATAAATTCCGACTTGACTTGCTCATATTTTTTTCATTTCTATTCAATCACTAATACTTTTTGTCTCTTATTTAAAATCCAATAAAAATGGAATTGAATTATCATTGGGAGTGATGTTGTTGTATATAAGTTGTAATGAAAGTAGCAAGCTCAATTTAAATGATTTGAGTAGAGAATAGTGGTGTGAATGAGAGGTATGGTATGAGAGTAATGGTTGTGTTGAATACGTCTACAGTTGTGTTGAGTGGAGTGAGAGAGCGCTCACTCAGTGAACAACAGCTGATTTGGCCAATGCTTATACACAACACAAGTCTGTAGACATTGACTGTAGACAAGATGGTGAGGCTCTGAGATGTCAGATGTGATCATCAACTGAGTGGTCAACTCCCAGCTAAACACTATGGATCAGATCAATCAGACTAACAGTCATTCGCTTAATATTTGTGTTTTGTTTAATTGTGTTGAAGTCAGTACTAATTGTGATGACGACCACTGCTATGAGTGCTTTGAGTGCACAGCCGTTAGACTCACTCCTTATTACTAACGATCGCAGCCATAAACTGATCGATAATTGCCATCAAATCAACTTTAAATCCCGATTCTCTTCAGATAATGTCTCAGAAATGTTGTCCAATAATAATAGTAATAATATAAGAAGTGATGGCAAAAGTGAGTCCACAAAAGTCTCCTCGGATTTGATGGCGACTCAACTCAAGTCAAGTGAATCAAAAATCAATGTATTGTCGACCGAAAGCCCATCTGTTCTCAAGTCTGAGGCCAATAAAAGTGACAAAATCAAGGAATGCATTCAACAGACAGTCAGGTATTGATTTATATTCAATTGGGCTCTAAATTGGATCAAATGTGGCGATAGAGTTGTCAATGAGGGCTCTGGTGATTACAAAATGGCCAAACACTTGATAATCAATGAAAGGCCTTTCCTTTGCCTCTAATGTCTATTATCTAATTGTTGACAATATTAGTGACGATAACTCTTTTAATGATTATTATGTTTGATATGATTTAACCAATAGTTTGATAAACAATTACATAATAAATGATTTTATCCCTAATTTTCTTCAATTCTAATGCTTTTTCAAAATTCAAAATCGATATCAAACTAATCGTTAATTTTTAATCTTTTTGTTTCAGTGAAAAAACTAAGAAAAGAATTACTGCTATTATTGTGAGTATTATATCTATTATTACTATTATTCCTATATTTTTATCTTAAACTCAAATAATTTCATAATTTTATTATTTCTCATAAAAAATACTCAAAAATTAATTATTTGACAATATTTCCAAACATAGACAACTGATAAGCGCTTTATTACCTTGATCGTTTTTTATCCAAATCGTTTCAAAATTCATTTATTAAATAAAAACCCAAACAAAAGATTAAAATTTAGTTTTAAAATAAGATTATTAGCCCTGAAATTGATATGAGTGTTGCTGGCTCATTTTTCATTACATTATGCAAATAAATCAAACAAAGACTTATAATCTATCTAGGTATTTTAATTTTTGTATGCACATTTAAAATGTTCCTACATAATATCATGAACAATTAATAATTGTCAATTGTATAATATAAGTTGAGTCTTGGTTATTTTCAATCAATGAGTTTTTTCTATTGAATCAAATAAATGAGAAGTGATAAATGACCATGCTTATTCAGTTTGTAGTACTTAAGTATATCTTAAGTAAAATGATTTAAAACCGTTAAACAGTATTAATAAAATGGATTTGATTTTCAGAACGAAATCGAAGAGTTTAATGATATCGAAAAACTCTTACTCTATATTCAACTGCCAAATGGTTCGGCACAAGAAGTCGATCCCTTGAAACAGTAAGTCTGAGCCAAACCTATTTTATTAATGTTTTGTCGTTTGGTTTTTTAAAAAATAATTTTTAATCAAAAGCACAACTGTTTTGTGGAACAAATTAATTATTAAAACATTGGATAATAGTATCAAATATTGAGTTATCTCTGCAATCAATACAACGACTCAGACCTGAAATATGATTCTTATAGCCGTTAATTATTTATTCTGTTTGTCTTTTTTACAGAATATTGTAATTTAATTGAATGTCTCCGAGTCAACTGTAAATATAATTGATCATATCCATTTTATCTCAATTGTCAGGATAGACTTTGAGCTGAAAAGTTGGCTTTCTTTGCCCGGGTGGAACTTCATTTGCAGAGTTGAACTTTGAGTGTTTATTCCATTAAACTTTAAAATTAGAGTCAAATTAATTAATTAAATGTCTATAGATTTCTATTAAATTTTGTTTTTATTGTAAACTTAATGCCAGAACTGAATCAACAATTATCTAATTTGAGTCAAAATCCTTTTCAAATGTTTTTGTTGGCCTCTCATAGCGTTAGAACCCATAGATATTTTCTATTAATTTGTCCTTGATTATCATTCTGATTGTGAAAGGATCATTTTTCTTTATTTTTCGCACTACATTTGATGCTCTTTAATCATTTGCTTAAACTTTATATTCATTTAAACTGAAAATTTGCTCAATTTTTAGGCAAATATTAAATAAGTTAAAAATTTTGAAGGAATTGAATCCTCAGTTGAGATCCAATTTCGAGATTTGTTTTTAAAGATGAGATTCAACTTTAAAAGACTGAATATACCAGTGATGTACTGATTTGGAGTTGAAAAGTTGAAGACACCATAGTTTCTGAATATTTACAAAGTCCTGTCCACTCAATCTATTTTCCTAAGCTTTTTTCAAAAATATTTTCAGGGGGTATAGGGGAGGGTATAAACTTGCACCTATTCATGTATTTGAAAATTGTTTTGTCCTTTTAGTCTCCAACTCTGACCCTCTCCCACCTCCACTCTCTCTGACCCACTCCCACCCCAACACTGTTTCAAAATTTGTTTTTTTTAAAGTTTTCGAATAATTTTTGTTAAATTTTGGAATAAAATGCATTTTATAGAGAGATCTCAATCAATGAAAAGCTGGAAATTTATTTTTAGTTTAATATTTATTTTTGTTGTATTTACAAATTTTTTTGATTAAATATAGTTATGATTAATGTATTCCTCAATACTTCAAAATGAGTGAAATATTTTAAATATTTGCTCCAAAGAGTTGAAAATCTGATTAATTTTCCTTAAAGACTAAATTTTCTCAAAATCCTAAACATTTATTTGGAAATTGATTTAAAGGAAAGGACCAGGAAATCCATTTGGCAAAAAGGCAGACATAGAAGTGGCTCAGACCTACACTTGGATCCAAAGCCACTTAGAAGAAGATTCTACTGTTTCTCTACCCAAACAAGAGGTCTACGAGGAATACAAAGTGTTTTGTGACGCCAATAAGTTCGAACCCCTCTGTGTGGCCGACTTCGGGAAAGCCATGAAACATGTTTTCCCTAAAGTCAAACCCCGAAGATTGGGACAGAGAGGAAACTCCAAATATTGTTACTCAGGGCTAAGAAAAAAGCTTAACATTGAAACACCAGAACTGCCTGTTTTAGATACCACTGGTTATGATTCAAAGAAAAGTCACATGAATTTGGATTCAGATTCAAACGGCATTTTGATCGACGATTCTTCCACAGAAACCGAAGTTATTATCTCGTGGGCTAACAGACTATTGGACCACAACTTCGACTCTATTCCAGATTTGGCACAATATCTGATAGAATCCAATTCAGTGGACATTACTTTATCGGACAGAATCACTCCGAAGTCCAGTGAAGATAAGTGTTTGAAAAACAACTCAAAGTCAAGCAATAGTTCGCGAAGACGTGACGTTCAAAATCAATTGCAGCGAAAGATTCACGAAAAGGAAGTCATGAAAGAACAGAAGAGACAAACAGATCTCAACAACAAATCACTCGAAAGCATAAAAATAGTTCAAAACTGTGCTCCGAAAGGGATTCGTAAAACTCGGAAGAATAGCGTTTCCAAAACAGATGAGTTCGAGTCAATGGCTTCTCTTGGATCGCAAATTACAGTTCCAATCAAAACTGAACCGGAGTTAGAAATTTCCCCTAATTTTGCTTCAAATCATTTGATTCCAAACAATAGAATCCAAAATAAAGTAAGTTTTTTGTTGATTAGTCTTAAAAAGTGTTGGACTTATAACTACTGATTTTGTTTAAAATCAACTCGAGAGAATTATCTTGTAAATTTAACCAAGTTAAATTATCTTGACTTTAATAAATTTTACTTAAAAATGTTCCTTAATTATCCAATTAAATAAATTAATTG
>JAQGBD010000523.1:0-28361 GCA_034698165.1 Punctoribates punctum | reverse complement strand
TAGAAGACGTATCAGTTGTAAAGTGTGTCGTTTTATATCACAATTAAAGTTAAAGAATTTAATCAGAACTATAATTTTGATTTTACAACGAATGTAATTATCGAGGAAATTGTTTTCAAAAAGTTTCCATCAGTTTTATTAAATAATTAAAACTATTTGTTCTTTGCCTTCACTCAAAGAAACAGATTATTGTCAAAACAAGTCTCATATCTCACTTATAAACCAATAATTTGAAACAATAAAGCAGTGAAAGTACTGGAAATTTCCTCCGTCTAACTTACCCGAGACAATTAATTGGCAAATAATTGATATTGTGTCTGAAGTTTTAAATTTAAATCACTTATTATTTGAATGTCGAGCACTACATAAACTGTACTTAACATAAATTATACATTAATTTCATTGATATTGTCATCAATTTTTGGATTTATTCACATCTGTTTAGAAAAATATAATCGAAATAAAACAAATTAATTCTTATAAGAGAAAAAATTCGATAAATGAGTCAAATATTTACTAATTGTCATAGAATGACAATTACTCAGTGATGATCAAGGTGTCCCAACTTAAGGGGTGGCTATGATTTGGCGAATTTCCCTAATTTGCTGCTACTTTTATACTTTATTATAAATTCTATATATTTAAAAATCCATAATAATTATACATTAAAGTAAATTGAAGTTTCGCCAATAATAAAATAACCAAGGATAGCTCCATTACCTGTGCATGAGCTCAATAACTCAGTAAAAAAGTATAGAAATTTTAGTATTTTCGGGCATTAACTTGCACATGTAATTCCAAGTCATTTCGTGCAAATTCAGGACTCTGGGAAAATAAGTGCAAGTCTATCTAGGCAATCTTGCCCTCCTCCTCTCCCGAGTAATAACTAACATAAATTTGTATTCGAAATTCAATGCCATCTGACATCTGTATCACCCGAATCACTTATTTTCATTTATAGTTGACTTTTAACACTTATTTTACTCAATTAATGGATATCTGAAAGCATTTCATTTTTAAACTATCTAGGTAGACTTGCCCACTTTGTCTTGAACTGCAAGTTAATGTCCGAAAATGCGGTAAATAGTAAGTGTATTGCCCCCCGAATCCCTTTTGGACATGTTTGAAAATAACCTACCTGTTTTATTCAATCATTTTATATATGTAAGTTATACTCTGAAACTTGGCTAGTTTACTTTGTTGGTAGAATATGTTAATGTTATGCATATTATCTTAGACTCTGAAGACTCAAAACGTACCAAACAAAGAATGCCTAAGAATTTAAATTGCGTCAATTGTATCTAATCAGCTAGGATAAATATGTTTACCAAATAATTCCGTTAGTTTTAACAAATTTTAACAAGTTATAATCTCCTCTTTAACAGGAAATGAAAGATCATTTTTAAAACGGCATTTATAAATTAAATAACTAGGTTTTATGCACTTTTATCTTATCAAGCTAATATATATATAATTTAATCAATAAAATTTCAATTATTCAATTTCAATAGATACAGGAACAATCTGTGATTCATTTGATGATTGATTGTGCGAAAGGAAAACATTTTGATAACCTATAAAAGCTATGGGTAGAGCTGTTGTACCTAGGAGACCAAGGACCAACATTATCTTAAAGAATAGTGGTCAGTTTATAGAATCAGCATTGTTTTATAAATCAATGGGTTTATATTCAGGGATGGCAATTTTTCGGTAATTTTCGGTAAATTTGGCCACTTTGACCCGATTTTAACCGAATTAAGTACTATTCGAACTAAATTAGGCCCCAATAAACCGGATTTAACCGGAATTTGACCGAAAATGGCCGTATTTGGTCGAAAAACGGCTTTTTTATTTGACCCCCCTAAGGCCGAAAATCTGGGATTTGACCCCCCTAGACAGAGATCCGTTTGACCCCTCCCTACGACCCCCCTAGGGTCGCGGACCTTCCACATGCCTGGTTTATATTCCTTATCATTTACAAACATTAATACAGAATTTTGTGCCTCAATTATACTTGACTTGGATGAGCTCTTTTAAAGGGGGGGAGGCTCAAAAATTTTGGATAAAAATTAAAAAGATGAATTAGGTAAGGACAATATTTCACCTAAAATTCTTATTTTTTTTTGCTTGGCAGCTTAGAGAGCTTCTGTGAGATCAAATACCCTGCTCAAATAAGAGAAAACACATCGATATTTTATTAAATTGAAAAAATTGGAGAATATTAGAAAGGTACTCTGCTATTGAGCCATTGAGCTAGTTCAAATTGGTTTAACGAGAGAAGAGTCAAGTAATAGACATAGCATTTAATTTCTAAGATCCTAATTAAATAGAAATTAAATTTCTTTATGTAATATATATTTCAATATTTTTTTAATTATTTAATTTAAAAGTCAAATGATTTTGAAATTAATTTCACACAAATTGAAAAATGGAAATCAAAATAAACCCATTTTTACTTTTAATAGTTTTAAATATTTCCAGTAAGTTACCTTGCAAATAGAATAATAACATTGTTAATCAAATTCTAATAATTTGAATATAATTTAAATTAGTTGGGGTTCTAACGCAAGAATACGAATATGACTATGGTGATTCGGATGATACCAGGCCAGCAGAAGAGCCGGTTCTCAAACCAGAGTCCACAACCGAGAATAACGACGAATATGAAGATGATTCAGGCTATGAATATGAGGACCAAGATGACGAACAAAAGGGAGAAGACAATGGAAAGGGGGAAAGTACAACCATAGAAATCAAAGGGGGTCCGGGTTTGACCGAAAAAGATGAATATGAAGATGACTACAAAGAAGGCGATTATGGAGATTATGAAGAGAAGGGTAAAGACAATGGAAATGATGACAATAAGAATAAAACTAAAGACAGCGGTCAGGACACAGACAATGACAAGAATGGGAACAAAAATCCAGGGTCTACTGAAAATGACTATAACTATGACGATAAAGGCTATGAATACTATGATGATAAAGATACAGGATCAACTGAAAAGACAGACTCTGATTACAATGGGGGCAAAGGGTCAACTGAAAGTGACTATGGAGGTGGAGACTATAACTATAATGATTATGGTCAAGAATCGACTGAAAAGGGCAGTGAAGCCACAGAACCAGATTATAATGAAGAAAAAAATGGCGGTTCCACCGAAAATGACTATAATTATGAAGATTATGGCAAAGACTCAACAGACGACACCACAGAATCAGATTACAATGGCGAAAAAAATGGGGGCTCAACTGAAAGTGATAACGGCGGTGGCGATTATGGAGATTACGGCAAAGAGTCAACCGATGAAGAAGGGAAGGCTACCGAATCTGATTACAATGATGACAAAAATGGAGGTTCCACTGAATATGATTATGGCGGCGGTGATTATAACTATGAGGATTATGGCAAAGAATCTACTGATGAGGGAACAGAGGCCACAGAACCTGATTATAATGAGGACAAAAAGGGAGGCTCTACGGGAAATGATTATGCGGGGGGAGATTACAATTATAATGATTATGGTGAAGAATCGACTGAAAAGGGCAGTGAAAACACAGAATCAGATTACAATGAGCACAAAAATGGTGGTTCCACTGAATATGATTATGGCGGCGGAGATTATAACTATAATGATTATAGTCAAGAATCGACGGAAAAGGATGGTGAAGACACAGAATCAGATTACAATGGTGACACAAATGGAGGCTCTACCGAAAGTGATTATGTGGGGGGAGACTATAATTATGAAGATTATGGACAAGGAGCAACGGAAAAGGGGGGTGAAGCCACAGAATCTGATTACAATGAGGACAAAAACGGAGGTTCCACTGAAGGTGACTATGGAGGTGGAGACTATAACTATGAAGATTATGGAGAAGGATCCACAGAAAAGGCGGGGGATGCAACAGAACCAGATGTTAATGAAGAAAAAGGTGGAGGATCAACTGAAAGTGATTATGTGGGGGGAGACTATAACTATGAAGACTATAACTATGGTGAAGGATCCACCGAAAAGAGCGGTGAAGTCACAGAATCAGATTACAATGAAGACAAAAATGGTGGCTCCACTGAATACGATTATGGTGGCGGAGATTATAATTATGAAGATTATGGAGAAGTATCCACTGAAAAGGCGGGGGATGCAACAGAACCAGATTATAATGGAGATAAAGGTGGAAAGTCAACTGAAGATGATTATGCGGGGGGAGACTATAACTATGAGGACTATGGGCAAGGATCAACGGAAAATGGCGGTGAAGTCACAGAATCAGATTACAACGAGGACAGAAACGGGGGTTCCACTGAAAGTGATTATGGCGGTGAAGCTACAGAACCAGATTATAATGGAGATAAAGGTGGAGGGTCAACTGAAGATGACTATGGAGGCGGAGACTATAACTATAATGATTATGGTGAGGAATCCACCGAAAAGAGCGGTGAAGCTACAGAACCAGATTATAATGAGGACAAAAATGGTGGTTCCACTGAATATGATTATGGCGGCGGAGATTATAACTATGAAGATTATGGCAAAGGATCTACTGATGAAGGAGTAGATGCCACAGAACCTGATTATAATGAAGATAAAGGCGGAGCGTCAACTGAAAATGATTATGGGGGCGGAGACTATAACTATGAGGATTATGGACAAGGATCAACCGAAAAGGGCGATGAAGGCACAGAATCAGATTACAATGAGGACAGAAACGGGGGCTCCACTGAAAGTGATTATGGCGGGGGAGACTATAACTATAATGATTATGGTGAAGAATCAACCGAAAAGAGCGGTGAAGCTACAGAACCAGATTATAATGGAGACAAAAATGGAGGTTCCACTGAATATGATTATGGCGGCGGTGATTATAACTATGAGGATTATGGACAAGGATCAACGAAAAAGGACGGTGAAGCCACAGAATCAGACTACAATGGTGACCCAAATGGAGGCTCTACCGAAAGTGACTATGGAGTTGGAGACTATAACTATGAGGATTATGGAAAAGAATCAACGAAAAAGGGCGGTGAAGCCACAGAACCAGATTATAATGGTGATTACGGTGGAGGGTCAACTGAATATGATTATGGTGGTGGAGATTATGATTACAATGAAGGCAAAAGTGGATCTTCAACTCAAAAGCCATTCGGTAATCAATATAATAAATGATTTAGTGTTTTCGTCTCCATAACAGATGGTCTCAAAGGTAACCAATTTTATGTCTATTTTTTAATTCTAAACAACACTTAACTATAGAGTCTATAACTTAACTATAGTTTATAAATAAGATTCAAAATAATATAATAATATTATTGAATTATATTTGAGGACAACTCAAGGGTGAGAAACAAATCGATGAGATTTTGGCCGATTTTTATCCATACGGCGATACTGAGCGACAATTTCCTGCCGGTTATAAAAAAATGATTGATAAGTTGTGCAAGTACGTTTAGTTAGACATTTTATTTTTGAACATTTCTCAAATCCCTCTTCAATTTACTCGACGAAGGAACTCAAAGAACAACACCCAGGACATTAAAGTATTCTTCAATAGTTATTACAAAGATGGTGGCATTTTGAAAAAGTTCCAGAGCTCACTGACCCAGGCATACGTCAAATTAGTTGAAATGATGTGTAAAAAAGTTGATTCAAATGCGGTGCCATTAGTGGACAAACAGATCAAGCTAATAAACAGCAAGTGGCCTCTCTTCACACCAATTAGAGACCAATTGATGGACTTTTTAGCCGAGGCTTCTGTGGAACGGACCAGGATTAAAATGGGACAATTCATTTGGTATTTCTTAAATACTGTTTAATAATTTGAGAAAATAACTGAAACTTTTTTCTGAAATATTCTTCAGTTTTTTTCCGCACTATTTATTCAAATTGGCGGCAGTTTTCCCGCAAGAAAACGGAGGGCAGACAGCGCTTCTAAAATACCACCAGGTCTATTTTGAACCTGCTTTCAAAGTTTTGATTGATTCCAATTACCAGAAGACAGATAAGTGTCCCTTTGAAGCCTCTAACAGTACCAATAAAAAACAGCAGACCAGGTTCAAATCCGTTCAGCTAGCCTTGATCAAAGCGGTCGATATGTTAACAAGGAGAGCTGATTAGATCAAATTCTTTGATTGAGACAAGACTAAATCAATGTAATTTGTCTAGAACAATTATTGTACAAGAAATATTTATGTGTTATTTATTAATTAAGTATTAGTAGCATCATTATCAGCATCTTGGTAAAATATTTTTGAAAATATCTAGATTCTAGAAATTTCGAAATAAAAAATCTTCCAGAAATTGATTAAAATAGTTATCGCAATGTTTGTCAAACATTGACTTATTTATCAAATTATTGAGTAATTTGTTCACAAAAATTGTTTGTTTTATTTGATTTCCTTCATTACAACAGTTGTGCTCTCCATTTAATTTTGTTTGTGGATCTTGGTCATACCTAGATTTAACAATAATTAAAATTTAACCATGATTTTATATAATCTGTGACCTAGCACAATAAATAGGCCATTAAATGTAATTTTACAAACGTTTTTCAAATATTAATTAAATAATTTTTTGACTCAATGATTAAGTGAATTGAATTAACTTTAAGTTAAACTAATTTTTATCGTTAAATACTTGAGTCTATCAGAAAAAAGTAAATAATCAAGATCAAATGGAGTAATCAATAATGGATCATATGAATTACTAGGTGGTGAACTTTCCTGTCTTTTCTTAGATTAGATTAAATTTGTGGAGAATCTGGTGGACTAGAAGATGATATTTGTGCATGCTGAATGCCCTGAGTGTGCACATGTATTGTGTTGAGTAATATCTGGCCATTAATCTCAAATCAAAATCATAAATACATTGATAACGAGTCTGATTCCAAGTGATTTCAATTAATTCATTAAACATTTTATTAGTTATTGAGTTGAAATTATTTGCGATAAACTCTTTTAATATGAAATTCAACTTTCATTCACTCATTTGGTTATCGTTTTAAATAATTTTCATTTTTAAGTCATAACTAATTTTATTTATTGTCATTTAATTTGAATTCTATTTATATTTGAATTGAAGAAAACCGTGTCTTAAATGTTATGTACGAAAAAATGGAGGAATTTAATAGAATGGACCGCTATATTTATACCACGATCAATTTAATGAACCATTTGATGTTTGTAAGTTACCTATTCATCAATTGATTTACTCATTTAATTCTATATTCTGTATAAAGGGCTTAACTTTTTCAAGTTTTGGCCCGACTTATGTTGACTTTAAATACCTGACCAACACTAACATGAGTTGGGTCGGCCTTTTCCCGAGTGTGGCCGCCATTGCCTGCATAATAGGCTCAGTTTGTGAGTGTATTTTACTTTAATTAATTGGTTTAAAACAATGTTTATCTTCAGTTGGATTTCTCTACAAATATCTGAACCGACAGTTGACTCTCTCATTATTAGTCACTTTGCAAGGGTTGGCCACTATATTCATGCCATACTCAACCCAAATATGGCATTTATATTTGTGTATATTTATCTATGGCCTGGGCATTGGTGCCTGGAACAATTCAAATAACGTCATACTCATTGAGATGTGGCAGCAAAACAGTCCATCGTTTTTACAATTTTCTCAATTCATTTACGGCGTCGGAACAATATTGGGCCCTCTTATTGTTGGCCCCTACCTCTCTGGTGAAATTGACTACGATGAAAAAGTGATAACTAACGGGACAGCCATTAATCTGTGGAATGCAACGGAAACGGCTGACAATGAGATGTTGAGACGCCATAAATTACTCTTTCCATACCTCGTGGGGGGACTTCTCCAGTGTATCGGTAATTAAAATACTTTTTTCTCTGATTTACCACTTCCTCAAAACACATGATAATGAGTGACAGTGGAGTTAATCCCGAATTTAAATTAATTTTATTCTTCAATCCCTTGATAATAATCAAGAACATTCATCAGACCGAAAGAGTTATTCGCTTATAGACTGATAATTATGGACAAGGATTTTGTTATTCTAAATGATTGGCTAAAAAATCAAGTTTTCCACTGTTTAACAGAAATGATAAGATATGAGAGATATTGAGATTCGGTTCCCTTTCGTTACCTCTACTCATAATTAAATGAATGTAAGTGTTGTTCATTGCATTCATTATAGGAATGGAATCCAAACCAATATTCACTGATTTCGATGAAAACATGTTTATTGAGACCACTTTTTGAAGGATTTCGTAGACTTGCAACACATAAACTACTATTGAGATGAGTTCCTTCACCCACTCATGTCTAGGATTTAGGGAAAATTTCAGCTCAGGCCTTGAAATTCTAAGTGAACAAGCAATATATGATCAATAAACATATTTGAGCATGATTCAAATATATCAAATGATTTTCATAGAGTTAATCAAGTCTAAAAAGGAGCCTCATTTGATTCATTTGATCTTGGAATCCTCTACTCCTCTGAGAGAAACATTAAATTCTACGCCAATCCTCTGAAACTGATATTTAATTCGGTTTTATCTATATTTTAGGACCGATTCTGATGTTTCTGATGTACTTTTGTCGTCCATATAATTATCAAACAGAATGTATGATCAACTCTGAGGAATGCCTTCCCCTGACCAGCTCTGGCAAGAATCTGGAGTCACTTATACCTAAAAAGACAATAATAATATGTATTTCATTATTCTTGGCGTTTGGCATAATGTCAGAGAACATGTATATGGACTTCAGTCCGACATTCTTCCAGTACTCACCCCTCCGATTGGCAGCCAACGAGGCGGCACAGATTTTCGCCACAATGTCTATCGCTTTGTCCACCGGTCGAGGCCTCAGTGTTTTCATAGCAATGAAACTGAGACCTCAAACAATGATCTCATATCAGATAATTATAGTCTTCTTCGGTTATATTTACCAATACTTCGGTCAATACTCTCTGACTCATCTGTGGATCAGCTCTATTATCATATGTTTCGGTTATTCTTCAATATTCATCTGTTTGTTCTCTTTTGTGGGACAATATATGGAAGTGACCGATAAGGTGGGCGCCATATTCATCGCATCCTATAATTCTGTGTATTTATTTTTGCCCTTCTTTTTGGGCACTTATATAGAAGAATATCCCAACAGTTTTCTGGCCCTCGAATTCGGGGCTCTTTGTATTGGAATCAGTTCTTTGATCTTAGTTTTAATTTTAGTTCGAAAAATACCAAAAGAATGTCTAAGATTATAATCTGAACGAAAATTAGTTTTAAATTAATTGTCATATAATATAATATAATTAAATTGTTCGAAAAAAATATTAATTTTAATCATTTATTTTCTTAAATTGTTTTAAAACATTTCATACAATTATATCAAAAGTTCAATGAATTTCATTGTTATCTAAACTGAATTCTGGGTTTCTTTGGGTTTGTTTATTAAAGGGGGTAAAGCAGGTTCCCAGTGATGCTCGGCTTCAGGTCTAGTTATTGGAGCCGGAGGTCCAGGAAATTGCTCGTCAATAAATGCTTCCTCAGGCAAACTTGGTAGTTCAGGCCGTGGTCTTTGTGGTCTTGGCCTTTCCGGCTCTGGTTTCTGTCCCCAAGGTCTTTCTGGCTGAGGTTTTTGGCCCCAAGGTCTTTCTGCCTCGGGTCTTGGTCTTTCTGGTTGGGGTCTTTGGCCCCAAGGTCTTTCTGCCTCAGGCCTTGGTCTTTCCGGCTCTGGTTTTTGTCCCCATGGTCGTTCATGTTCTGGTCTAGGTCTTTCCGGCTCTGGTTTTTGTCCCCATGGTCTTTCTGATTCAGGCCTAGGTCTTCCTGGTTCGGGTTTTTGTCCCCAAGGTCTTTCTGCCTCGGGTCTTGGTCTTTCTGGTTCAGGTCTCTGACCCCAGGGTCGTTGCGGCTTAGGTCGTTCTGGCCTGGGATATATGGCATCATCCTCTTGTATGTGCTCTGGTCTGACGTTCTGCCACTCAGATTCTGGTTTGATTTGGGGACGACCACTGCCACCACTGCCACCACTCTCCCAATCGAAGTCATTCTGAGGCCTCTGTGGAGACCAATATTGTCCGCCTTTTGAAGCCTTTATATTAGGATTTATATCAATTTCATTCGTGTCATTCTTATTGACTGCCGGATCAGAGTTATCATTACTGTTAGCACTAATACCCAGATCCTTTTTAACGCTTCCATTAATTACAATAAACAAATGAATTAACGACAGAAGTGTTAAAAATTTGGGAAACATTTTGATTTTAGCAACAAATAGACCGAAAGAACTAATTTTTCCGAAAAACTCTTTCAATCGTTTATATTAACTCTAATTCAATTAAAAACGAAAATATGACCAAAAAGAGAACATATTTTGATACAACTGTTTTGAGGCCTAACCTCTCCATAACCATAAAAGTGTTATTCAGAAATCTGTTTGCCTCAAGTTCACAACTTTTCAAAATTTATCATGGTAATTTCCAAAATACAATTTGTTTTTAACATTAAATTCTGGAAATTTAATGAAAATAATTGACTCAACACTTTTTGAGTATTTTATTTACTCTATTGTTCATTGACTTTAAGTTTACTTATTCTACAGTCGTTTGACTATTACTACAAATTTGTTTAATTGAATTTATAAATAAATTGCTGGGAATTACCAGAAACGCCTCTTATCTCACAGAATCTCAAATTGTTATGGTCTTCCCTATAGCCAGTGTTTGTTTGATTGCTAAGAATATCGCAATTCTCTGTAAATAATATGAAACCCGAACCCCTTTCTTAAGATAATTGACTCTTTTATAGAATAATATAACTTTAATTCCTTTTGGGAGTAATCTGTCTTTTAGTGAATTTCGTAGACATTATTCAAGTAATTATCAAAATTCATATTTAATTCAAAACTAATTCAAGTGGTTTACAACACATTTGGTATATTGAAAAGTTTAAAACCTGGTCAACATTAAGAGGGATGAGTGGAGGGATGAGTGCAGTCAATGTCTCTCTCATTTAGCAAACATTGACTTTTGATTTACTGTTTATTGAGATAAAAATTTAGATTAAATACAATGATTTGAAAATTTTCAATACTCTTAATAAGAGTCTCTTATCTATGCAACAAATTTCCGAATTTTTCTAAATAAGAACCAATGAAAAGATGAGATCATATTTTTGCTAATTATTAAAATCATATAAAATTGCAAGATCAATCCTCATTATAACTGAATAACATTTGTTTCTCTTCTATTCAGACAATCAATTTTGAAAATTAATATAACAAAGTCTTTGAACTCGTTTTTGATTTCATTGGGTATTAAGTTATTATTTTTTCTCACTTATTGTTAGAAATTAATTAATTTTCCAAATATTTTGAGTTTTATTTCAAATGTTTTGAGACCTTTTGGTGTATATAATAAATTAAAGTGCGTTAAACCACTTGTGTTTCTCGTCCTGAGCCCAGACCTGTTCTGTGCCGATCAGAACCGACTTTCACCGGCCAGGGCTGGACATTAAGTGCGCTGTCGCTCTATCAGCAACAGAAACAGCTAATAGAGGTATAAATAAAAAATAAATAAAAACTAATATTTATTTTGGGGCTAAATTTAGAGGCTTTAGGCAGTGCTTCAATACCAGGCATGTCCAAGGTCCGGGAGGTCATATTGTAGGGTGTTAATGTTAAATAAGGAGTAGGCGATTATGATAGAAATGGTCTATTCTGAATAAAATGAGTCAGCCCTCCTTGGCCATCCCATCTAAATGCCGTATCATTTGACGGTCTTTCCTCTACATGTTTTAGGAACAGAGGAATAAATTTTTTGAATTTATTTTTCACTTTTAACCGCTGTCTCTAAGCAGCCAAACATTGAATTTAATTTATGTTTTTTGGAAGAAGTTTTGTAACTTTTCAAACATTAACTGATATATAAAATTGTAGTCAAAACCGTTTTCCTGACATTCAATTCGAAAACAGTGTCCAATAACTTAGGATTTCAAGGATTTCAGTTTAATAAAATTTTTTTTAAACATTTGTTTAAATTTTAACTTATTTTCTATCACTGAGTGTAAACTTTTTCACATATTTTCGGAAGTTTTTCTTTAAGCCTATTATAAGTTATATAACTTTTAAAAAAAAAATCTGTAAAAAAAACTCTTTTATAGTGTTTGTATGAATTCCAAGATTTTGTCGATTGAAGACAATGTAAGTCTTTGACGTTTATATACTAATTATTCCCAAACTTTCCGTTTGGTATCAAATATTTTGATCTGAGATTATGTTTAATGAAAATAACTTTTTTGGTGTTATATAAGTTTCTTTACGTTCCCTCATCTGATAAATAAGACTTTGAATCACTCTATTTATTCAAAAGGAATAACAAGTGATTAGTTTCTCAGAGTTTTCTCATCAAAAATCCATTGGTTTTGCGATCACTTTTCAAAGATCTGTTTTCCACTCTTTATCTCATAAACGGTTTGAATCTATGAATTAAATAGTATTTCCGTTTTATTCCATATATGAGATAAAAACATATTCAATAAAATATAATTTTTGTCATTTTTCAGATTAGTTGAGACACAACAGACACTTCGACGCCTCCATAAATACTGGCAGACTGTCCGTCGATTCCTCATTATTGGCAACTGACTCATACTAAGCAGTAGTCGGTTCCAACATTTGAGAAAAGTGTCGATCAATTCACAAATATTGTTTGAAAATTTTGGAATCAACTCTTTGAAAATGTCGAACACCAAAGAAGAGCAAATAAAAAAGCCCCCGGTCAATAATGAAGTTGCCGTCTGGGAAAAATATACGTACACAACTATAATGTGTTTCACCATGATCACTTATGTGAGTATTTTAATTTTATGAATATATTTGAAGTTATTTAATTGATTTATGATAAATTGAAAATGTCTAGGGTGTTTGCAATTCGACATTCTTTCCGGCGTTTGTTGACTTGAAGTACGCTCTGAACACATCCCTGAATATGATTGCCCTCATCTCCACTTTCATGTGTTTCGGTTATATTATGGGATCTCTCAGTAAGTCTTCATTTAAACACTTTTCTAAAACTGGAGATAAATCCAGTGATGCATATCGTCTGTCCCAAGAGGCGAGAGGCCGTAATTTAAAACCCATTGTCCCCCTTATGCATCCCTGAATTAATGTTAAGAAGTGAACATAGTATTAACATGGTGAACTTTCTATTTCAGTTGGATTCTTATATAAATACATAAACAGACAGTTCACTTTAATAATCCTACTGATTGTGATGGCACTCACAGTAATATTCATTCCATATTCTGAGCGTTTGTGGCAATTGTATCTATACTTCGTTCTGATCGGTTTGTGCGCCGGCACGTGGAACAGCACTAATAATGTTTGGCTAATTGAGATGTGGCAAAACAATTCCGGTCCCATTCTCCAGTTATCACAATTCACATACGGAATCGGCACTATTCTGGGCCCTCTTATAGACCGCTCTTATTTATTGGGCGAACGAGAATTTGAGCATTTGGGGGGACATCACGTCACTGATGTCGGGCTCAACATAACGACTATCGATACACACAATTCTACGACCATTGATGACAGTCTCGAAAGGAAACGATTACTTAAGACACCGTTCCTTATCAGTGGTTGTCTACATATGATTGGTATGAGTTCTTATTTGCCTCTTTTTAGTTGTCAAAAGTACCCTGCTTAATTCAATTCTCTGACTCTTAGGTCCCTGTCTTTTATTAATAATGTTTATAATCAAGAAATACAAATACGTTGCCATCAAATCGAAAGAAGTGGAGGACAAGTCAAAAATAAAGCTCTTTAATAGAGAGGGAGCGCCCAAAGTTTTAATCGTGATAGTTACTTGCGTATTCCTTGCCTTCTACAGCATATCTGAAGTTATTTATCTTGAATTCGGTGCCACATATTTCCAGTACATCCCAATCAGACTGAGTGCCAGCAAAGCGGCCGAAATATTCAGTGCAATGTCTCTCTCGTATACAATCGGTCGGGGAATCAATATATTCGTGGCCTTAAAAGTGAAGCTCCACATCATAATAGCCTATCATTTCTTAATCATAATCACAGCCATAATAACACTTTTGACGGTCGATAAAAGTCTTTTACATCTATGGATCGGATCATTAATGTTGTCCTTTGGCTTCAGTCCAATATTTCCGGCGGTTTTTGCTTTTATTGGACAATATTTAGAGATCACGAACAGAATCGGAACAATTTTGATATTTGCCCATGCTTGTCTCAACATTATAGTTCCATTCATTCTTGGTACTTATCTCGAGAAGTATCCCTTTGTCTTTCCTTTGGGTATTATAATGAATGTTTCGGTTGGAATAGTCATGTATTTCGTAATGTTATATATTATTCGTCGGACAAAACGCAAATACAAAGACCTTAAGCCAACTAAAAATGATATTCCGCTTAAAGAATGTGTTTAAATGTCTTTAAATAATTTATTTCTATTTTTTTAAAACATTTTTTAATTTATATAAAATTAAACTCATACTTAAAACACTTATTAATGTTAGATGATCATGGTACTTCAATTTTCAAATTCATCACTCATATCATATTGTAAATCAAGGAAATAAATTTGGTTTTCAACTTAACAAGTTTATTATAACATTTGTTCCACTCAATGATGATTTGAGATAGATTTTCCTCATCCAGGGTATCAATTATCAATAATACTTTTTCCTAGTACACTTTGCAATTAAGTAGTCGTTTCGCAGCAGATGCTCAAGGTTAAAATTTTAATTTTCAAAAGTGAGCAGAAGAGCCACAGACTTAAGGTTTATTTCGGGGGGGATTTTTCGCCTCAGGGGGAGTTCCCGGGCTTTCCCCTCGGCGATTCATGATTTAAAAATTGTTTTGCTTGGTGATCACTGATGACTCACTGATAAATGATAAGAAGAATAGTTTGATTACCTATTTTCCAAAATAAAATAACAGGTAATGCAGCAAAAAAAAGCTATCTAGATTCTATATTATTCATAGCGAACCCACAATAAGAAAGTACAATAAGGTTTCCTAGCTCATTCTAAAATATTCAAAGTATCTTTTAACTTAGATTGTTAGAAAAAAAATATTAGTAACATTGTTAATTGAAGTTAAGTTCAATCAAAACTCATATTAGCCCTTGATCATTTTAATTAAAATGTTGAGCTTTAATATTCTACATCATTATCGGATCATTTGATCAAATGATAAATGATTGTCAAATATTGTTAATAATATTAATCAATGGTATTATCAATGGTTAGAAATAATTGAAATAAATATTCTGTTGAATAGGGAATTAGTGAAACGTTTTTTGTGTATTCGTGTATTCCTTATATGAAATCTGAATAATTATTTTCAAACTCCACCCGAAGTTATTCTCAACAAACAGCTGAAGAGAAGTGAGTTTTTGTGGTTTTTTAATATTCAATAGAATACTGAAATTCATGTCATATAAAGTACTGAATTTATTTAACTTTTTTATCCCTTTCAGTGAATATGTGATGAAATTTCTCGAATAGAGAGAGAAAACTACGAAATATTTTCATTAGCTTACAGTTCGTGTGTTTCTCTCATTCGGTTCCTCATTCACTAAATCTGAAACACTTGAGTGAAGTCATTTTTTGACTCAAATTAATTTAAAATTAGTTGTCTAAGATTGTCAGCAAATAACAATTATCTAGGATACTTAAATATTAAATGTGATATAGTTTTTGAAACTATAATTGCTGATTTTGATCTAGGCAGAAAATATAACTGAAATTAATTTGAGGAATCGGCGCCAATTGTTCGCTGGTAAGTCATAATTTGTCATCATTTGCTACATTGAGTTATCCCAAGAACAATACATTTTTCAATCTAGCTTGAACATTTTCAATTTGGCGTTTTGTGATTTAAAAACTAGTTTAATATAAGATGGGAAAAGACTATTACTCTATTCTGGGTATTTCAAAAAATGCCCAGGATGACGAAATCAAAAAGGCTTATCGCAAGTTAGCGCTTAAATATCACCCTGATAAAAACAAATCACCCGAAGCCGAAGAAAAATTCAAATTAATAGCCGAAGCCTACGAAGTATTGTCTGATAAGAAAAAGCGCGATATTTATGACCAGTTCGGTGAAGAAGGTCTTCATGGAGGAGGAGGTGGTAGTAGTGGTGGCGGTGGGGGCTTCTCTAATGGGTCAGGTCCTCACTTCACCTACACATTTCATGGCGACCCCCGGGCAACTTTCGCCCAGTTTTTCGGCACAGATAACCCGTTTGAAATGTTCTTCAATATGGGAGGCCTGGGACCCCATCACGCAGGTATTTAAATTTCAACTTATCAACTTGCTTATTTGTTAAATTGATCATTTGCAATTTGAAATTAAACATCTAAAAGGCACCTAGCTCATTAAACTCTCGTGAATCTAACGCTTTGAAGAAATTGAAATGTGATTCAGTTTTTGCCAACTTTTCAAACATTGACTTATTTTTAAATCAATTTTCTGTTGAGTTAAACACTTTTTTTGAATTTCGTTAAAAAGTTGTATTATTTTTGTTTACTTCAAGTCATCCAAAATGAAAGTCACCTCAAAAACAAAAGTTGAGAAAAACAATTTAGATTTGATAGATAACAAAGATTTAGGCAAAAAAAAGTTATTTAATGTAATCTTGTTATCGATTATTTCCCAAAATATATATAATAATAATAATAGAAATGATTTCGATGTCAGCCATAATTGGGAAATGATTTATTAGGGGAACGGAGTATCGATTTTTATTCTAAATTTAAACAGTGATTAGTGTTTGCTCTTTGAGAGAAAATAACCATAAATGCCATTATTGGCCCTGTCTCCTTTCTCCAAGAGTTCTCATGTGTATCTAGCATCATCAGAGTGCGTCACATAAATACATCAAGTGAGTTTACAATTTTCAAATAATGATAATTCAATAAATAGAAAAACTATGTAGAAGTATATCTCCTCTCAGAGTATCTTCCCTTCGAATGATGTCAAATACTTTTGAATGCAAATCATAACTATTGATACTATTTTTGATTCAATGAATAAGACAGGGATTTGTGACCCAATACTTAGGCAACACTTTTCGTCATTTGAGGCAAAGCTAAACATTATTACAAATATAAGTGAGAAACCCTTTCTTTTCAATTTTAAAGTGTTTCCAATGAATCACTTGTTATACATCTGTCTCTCAAATCGGAGTTATTGTCAAAACTGTTTATTTGTTTATATCATTTAAAAACTTTTGTTTTCCTTTTTCACTGATTAACTCATTGAGAATAACTATTTATAACAATTTTACGCTGAGCTCCACTCAAAACCAAAATCACTCAAAGCATATAAATCAACTAATTTAGTCCAAAAATCATAGACAGAGACGTTTTTATCATCAATTTAAGAGAGAGTTGACATACTTTCGATATAACATTTAGAATAAGGTTTCAATCTATGGCCAGATATTGAAGTAATGTTGAAATTATTGTCGAAACCGTTTTGAACAACAGGTGAGAATCGGATAAATAGGTGATTGAGATCACGAAGACTCGTGAATACGAATATTATTTACCGTTCATTACATTCATTACAATATTAACAATAAATAAACGAATGGCTAATCATTTGCTGGAATGAAAACATTTTCAATTCTCTCATTAATTTCTATTGACTTTTAGCTAAATATTTAATTTCGTGACCGACTTTCGTGACTCATATTGTACTGAAGGACAGTCAGTCAATCAATATAATACAATATTCTTGTAAAGTTTATTGATTTTTTCAGTTATTGTTAAAAAAGATAACCAAATTTTGTTTTTATTTAATTGGTTTTCGCCATAAATTCATTTCAATGTCTTATATATTCCCAATTCATTAGTAATCAGTGATTACTAATCACTGAATAGAATCGAAAGTAGTTTTTACTACAAATATGTTATTGACTTTAAAAATAGAAAAATGATTCGGAAACCCGTCTCACGACTCTTCGCATGTAATTTATATTGTGTTCAATCTCTATATACTTCAGTCCTTTTCAGCCCACATATTGTCCTCCAAATATGATCCTCACTATAAACGCATCAGTTTTTCGCTCCAATCAACAAATTTAGCGCATACCAGGTCAAAGTTTTTCACCTATCTCAAGTGGGATGTCTAATCTGTCCTTTCACATTCTTAAGTTCAATATCACAATTAATTTAAAACCAGTCAAACAAAGAAATGTTGACACCTTTTAATCTTCAAAACTAATATGAGATGAGAGAAGGCTAATGACCATGCTCTTCACAATATCGTAGAATTTGAAATGTGAATCCACAATATTGAATTAATCTTGAAAAAATTCAAGGTCAAAGTCAAATACGATTTATACATCTATTGACTTAATTTAGGGAAAGAAAACTCTGGAATATTCCCACTTATTATTAATTATTAATTTATTAAACATAAAAATTGAATTTCGAGAGAAGTGGTGGGAGTGTTGTCTCTGACTTTACACTCCATGTCTTCTCTATAGATATGAGAATCTCTTTTATTATTTGATTACCGCTTTTAATGGCTTCAATTCAAAGCAAAGTATGGCTAAAATTTATTATTGTTTTTTGAATCAATTAAAATTGTGCATGCTTACAAATGATTTTAAATGTATTCACTACGTAATGAGCCCACAATTAGTCAGACAATAAGTTATTAAATAAGAAAGAGCTTGATCATTATAAGTAAAGGACAAATTGAATGATTTGTATTGTAATCAATAATAATTAAATGATACAATAAAAAGATTGCCCGTAGAAATTCATTGAATCTAAGCATGATAATAAATAATTCGAAGCATGGCTAAATTAATGATTGAATTTTATTTTCATACAAAACAGCACATAATGTATTTTCGAACTTAGGCCCCGGGTTCGGGCTATTTCACGACTTTGATGATATGGACATAGATGATATGTTTGGTTTGGGCGGACCATCTGGAAGGGGTGCCAACGCATTCAGGTCCCAATCGTTTCATGGTAGTTCTCCTCATCACGGCCTGGGAGGTGGCCGCAAAGTTGGCAGTTCCGTACGTCAGGACCCTCCCATAGAACACGACCTGTTCCTTACCTTAGAGGAGGTACTCAAGGGTTGTGTGAAGAAAATGAAAATCACCCGAAAAGTTCCGAACCCCGACGGGAAGAGCTTTAAGAAAGAGGACAAAGTTTTAACAATCAATGTAAAGCCCGGGTGGAAGGCCGGCACTAAAGTCACTTTCCAGCGGGAGGGCGACCACAACAGTTCAACGATACCGGCGGATATTGTCTTCACTATAAGGGATAAACCGCACCCACAGTTCAAGAGAGACGGCGTCGACATTAAATATTTAGCGAAAATAACTCTAAGAGAGGTCTGTTTTATCTTTTTTATTGCTTACAAATGACTAACAAAGAAATATTTGTCTAAAAGGCTTTGTGTGGCTGTAAAGTGAATGTCCCGACACTGACCGGTGATATAGTTCCGATGCGAATCAATGACATCGTTAAACCAAACTCATGGCGAAGAATCACAGGTCATGGTGTGCCTCACGCCAAGGATACTTCCAAAAGAGGGGACCTTATCGTCAATTTCGATATCAAATTCCCGGACACTCTGACCGAAGACACAAAACAGATATTATGGGATTGTTTGCCATAAACCGCTTCTGTTTCGCAACCATTCAAGTGATTGATTCATACATTTGTTCTTTTCTTAAAACAAACGTTTTGTTGACTTAAAGGCTTTAATTTGTTATAAAATTTTATTTTAATGAATCTCTTAATTCATTTCTAGTATTCCTCTATTTATTTAAAATAAAAAACGATTTGTTAAACGTTTTTAATCATTTAATTTATGCTCAAAAAGTCAAACGAGAAAACTAATGTCAAAAAGCATCACAACATTCACAAAACACACTTATTCTCAACTTCTGGTCTTTCCTTTGACTTAAAGAACAGAATGACTTGTTTTCAGTGGGATCCATATTTTATTGAACCAAGAGTTTAATTAAATAGTTATCATTTTATAATTTTATAAATGTAATCAACTAATCACATTCAAGAGCTGAGTGAAGGGAAGGAATTCTTATGAACTCATGTGAGACTTTGGCTCAAATGTTTCACTTCTCTAATCAGATGAGATGATAGGTCTGGTCAGGGATCACAAGTTTGAGCAAATAATTCCCTGTAAACCAAATAAAAGGCTATTAATACATGTTTTCCACAAATTATTGCTATTTGTTTAGAAATTTGGGTAAACTCTGAGACTATAAAAGACATTATTTTGATTGACATTCGAGCAGTTGTTTGAAAACCCTTTTGCTGTTAATCCGATTCCAAAATTGTGTGAATTTGAAAATATGTTTAAATTAAATTCAATTATTCTATTGTTTGTGATTTTGAGTATCACTTCAATGGGATATTCACAATTGAGTAAGCTCATCCATTTACATGATTTAAATTAATCTTTTCAATTTACAACAAAGCTCTGGGGCTCGGCAATAACGGTCCTTATGCCGTATTAGGCAGTCCTAATCAGAATAGAGGTTATCCCAACACCGGTTACCAAAGCGGTTACCCCAATGGTTATCAACGTAATCATGGTCATCACCACCGTCATCACCATGACCAGGATGACTTTAATGGAGACTTCGAAGGTTATGGCGAGGGATTTGATGGCTTCCGAAGAAGTTAATCACTCAAATTAAATGTCAAATTCCAGTCACTCTTTATTTTCAGACTTAACCTAGTACTTATTTTTTTTCATTATAAACGACTAAATTGATTGTTTCATAATTTTTTTTAGTTTGACCTTTCTCTTTTTTAAAAGAATCTCTTTTAATGAAAGTGTAATTTTATATTAAATTATTTTAATTATTAGTAAAACATCTGAGACTTCAAACTTTGATTCGCAATGAATTCAGTTTTGTTTTTAATGTTTGTTTCAATAATTCAAATAAAAACAATTAATTGTAATTAAAATTGATTTAAATAATTGATTTTTGTTTAATGAAATGTCTAAAAAGGTTGTGGAGCTGAAGGAAATTTTTGCGGTGGAATTGATGGCTACCCCTGTTGTCCAGGACTCAAATGCATTAATCGGGGATTTTTTGGCCCAGACTCAGATGGCCTTGGTAAATGCGTTGCAGCTAAGCCCAATCGGGGCCGACCAAAATTCTTGCCAAACCAAGATTATTATGATTACTAATTATTGAAATAATATAAAAGTTTAAGTTTTCTCTAAATTATAAAATATTTTTCACACAAATCTGGAATTAATTTTTATATTTTGAAAACTTTTACTTAGTTTTGGTTAAATAATTCAATTATAGATTAAATAGTCTTTCTTATCATGGTTATATCTCTGTCTCTGACAAAATTGTCTCTTTTTGCATGCTTATTCAAAAGGTTTTCATACCTTGAGTCAATTGCTTAAGATTTATTGATTCAAATTTCTAACAAATAATTAAATGAATGTTTTTTTTAAAATTTAAAATTAATTAAAACAAGTGATCACCAAGTTCCTTAAATGTATTTATTATTTATTAAATGATTTATGTATTTGTTAGAAAATTTGTTCAAGTTTCAAATTCAATTCTGGCCAAATTAGATTTGAGATCGTGGAAAATCAATGTTAATATTGGAATAGGCCAACAATGGAGCACCACCTTGGCTAAATCGTATTTAATTAAAATAAAGTAATCAAATTGAAAATTAACAGATTTGCAAATAAATTGTTACGGAATAACAAAATGAAGGCAATTATTCTGATCATTTTATTTATTGTGGTGCTCGATCAAGTTGATGTTATACATGGTAAATATCATTGATTATTATCAGGTTAATTTAACAATCCAACTGTTTAGGCGGTTCATGTAGTGGTGGTGGAGGGCCCTGCGGTGGGAGGAAAAACCTTCAATGCTGCGGAAGTGAGCGACTAAGATGTGATTGGGGGGGTCAGGGCAGACAAAACCCAAATCAAATGGGGCGCTGCGTTTTTGAGCCCACCCTCGGTTAGCTCTCAAACCACAAATGGATTCGGAACCAATTTTTTATTCATTTTTATTCATATAATATGACAAAAATATGAAAATATTTTCAAAATTCAATTTGATTTGAGATTTAACTAATGATACACTAATGTACTTGCACAATTCTTTGAAAATAGATTAAGTGTATCTAAATTATAATAATATTTTAAATATTTTAAAAAATTTCCATCGAATGTATTAACTAATTATTAGTAATAATTATTAATGATTAGGGAATAAAATATTTCTCAAAAAGTCTCTAATTCTGTGGACCACTGGTTTTGGAGTGACATGAATAAGAGGGGTGTGTCGGTATGCTTGCTCAGATTCTAATGGCATATGTTGTGCATATAATGAAGAAGGAACCATGCGTAAATTATGCGGACTCTCCACCAATTGATAATAAGACTTTAGTGGCGGTCTCTTCACTGAATTGTCAGACATTAAATCGATGTCGTCATTAACAGGACTGATATCCTCTCCCATCACGTGTTCAGTAAATTCTTGGCCGTTGTCTCCAAACAGAATGGATTCGGTTTCGGCTATTTTAGTGTTGCGAATGCTTTCACTTTGGGGTCGAAACAGTGCTATTGGAGATGTAATGGGCTTCCAATCCATTCCTGTAAAATTTGAATCCATAACCTGAGGACTGTAACCGCTTTTTGGTCGTTCGCCCGAAAGTTGAGTGCTTTCGGAAAGTGTTTTCTTATTTTTATCATTTTCTCTGTTTTTCTTCACATAATGTTTTTGTGTATTTGAGTTTTGTGTCTCTAATTTGGTTGAAATAATCGAATTATTATTTTTGTATCTCATCTTCTGGTCGGGACTCATGCCATACGTCTGTCGTATATTTTCGGTCACCGTTTGTAAATCAAGAGTTCCAAGACTCTTGGCTCTTGACTCAAGAGTGTTATTCAAATTATTAAGAATAGAATCAAAATTATTATCCAAATTATTAAACTCGATGTGAGTCTTGTTATGCAAGTCTTCGATGTAATGGACAGCATTTAATTGAGAGGGAGTTTCGCTTAAATTATAATTAAACAGATTTTTGTTGACAACGCTCTCAACTGAAGTCTTTTCGTCATTGGTTTCAGTTTTAGGATTTGTCGGAACAATATATTGATTTTTATTAAGAGACAATTTATTACTATACGTAAACACAGGCTTTTCTGTCACAGATTTGGTTTTAAGCGAGTTATCGGACTCCCCCTCAACGTGACTGTAGTGAACAACTATTGAATTTTGAGGGATTCGGCTGTTCTGCACATTTGCCATGCTCAATAATGTATTTTCTGAAAATTCGGGTTCTTTTGAAAAATAGTCTTCATGGGGCTCACCATAAATCGTTTGAAGTGTGCCGTTATATGTACTGGTTGAAAATTCTGGCAAATCTTTCCAGTGGTGTTCACCAAAGTTTTTGAGACTGTTTTTATTTCTCGAATCAACTGAGTTGCGGAAATTTTTCAAAGGGCGACCCAGGTTCTTTGCAGTTAAGTGCCCAGAATAAGGAATGTTTTCCATAAAATCAAGATTATGTGCGCTCGAACTGGGCTCGTAATTGTCGAGAGCAGAAGTATCCGGGAGTTTGTAATTATTTAATTGCGACACAAAATCTAAAGAGTCGTCAAAAGCGTAGCCAAAGTTTGAAAGAGATTTATGTTTATTATTATTGTTTCTCTGATTCGACGCATAGTTTGAGACAATTTGATGAATATTCTCATCGTTTGTATTAAAGGTGTTATTCCGCTTTTGATTCTCAGATAATTTTGGAAACAATTGTGTCAATAATTTGGACATTTGCTTGACTTTTGGCACTTCTAGAGTTAGTGGGGAAACCCCCAAAAGGTGTGTTAGCACTCCTTTCAGTTGGTCGGTGACTGGTCCTCGTCTTTCCGCTGGCAGTGGTTTCCCGATTAGACTCTGATTCTTGAAATCATTTTGAAATTTATTATTTGGAAGTGTTTGACAATACTTTATCAAAATCAAAATAAATAAACACACTTGATAAAACTTTAATCTCTCACTTGATAAGCAACTCATTTTAACTTGCTCAAAACCATTCGTCAATTTTAAATTATTATTATTCAAAGGAATAGATGAATATTTGACACATACTAACAATTTTCAGAATCTTTGCATAAGTTCTCAAAAACCAGAAGACATTTTGAGAGAGGTTAGCATGGTTCAATTCCGAGATTTCAAATGAAGAATAACTTTTTTTTGACAAATGGTTTGAGTCTAGAGTTCAGCTGAAAATATCATTTGAAACGAGTTTTTGTGTACTTAAAAAATGTAATAATTTTGAGTTTCACACGAAAACCAAACTTTCTTCTCAAAAGACAAACCAATTAATTAATTGACAGTAGTTTTAAAACAAATGAAATAATTAAGAAAAGAGTCGATACTCAGCCGTCTAAGAGCTGGAAAAAACTCATTAATATCTGAAGGATTTTTGAAACTCTTTTTCGGTTACGAACCAAAAACACAATAATTGTCTAAAAAATGAGGAAAATATTTTCCATTTTTAGCTCTTTCTCTGAACTAATTGTGTTTAATGAAATTTTAATAGTTATCAGACCCACTATTTTCAAGACTAATGTATTTTTCATATTTACTGAGAAAGGAATTATTCTCTCAATTTTAGAGGAAACACATCAATGGTTTTGAGCGAACATATCGTTACCCAAAAGTTAATCGAATATATAATAATTGTTTCGATTTTCATATTTTAAAACTTCTTCATTACTCTAATGAATGTATGAATTCATGCGATTCAAGTCTTAGAACGATTACACAAAAACAGAAGACTTATTAAGTTATTATAATATCCTTAACCCTATTCCGAAGAGAGACCAATCTCTCTCTCCCTGGCCTTAAACTCTATAATTTAAAAAAAATCAACACTAGTTTCAAAGCTTGAAATTATTCTTTTATTTGATCCTTGTTTTACAAACAATTTGATTTCTACCAGAACTTTGAAAGAACAAAATTGAGTTATTCTCTCCCTTAATGATTACTCAGCCATAAAATAAAACAAAAGAATTGTGTTTTACATAAAATTTAAATATTTTCGATTATTCGGTGAATACAAATCTTTAAACTAATTAAAAACAAATTTAACTAATTTGAAAATTTCGTGAAAATCTTTTTTTTAATCAATTATTTCGAAAATAGACTGAAAAGAATTGAAATACAATTTTGTTAAAAGTATAATATATTTGATTTGATTTGCAAAAGTGATAAAAGTTTCATGTTAAATCAATAAATCGGTCTAGACTCTAGATTCTATATTCTTTCAAAAATATTGATTAAATATAATATGATTGATGAGCAGGGTAAAATCCTAAAACTTGGTATTCTCAAACTGAACTATGAAATACATACAATAAATTGATAAAATTTTTCTTTACTTCAATTAATTGGTTTATTCAGACGGTGTGAGTGTTGGATACAATTCATTAAAAATCAATCGTTCATTAAATTTAAATTTTTATAACAAAAGAGAAATATTATATTTACTTAAAAAACAGAAGAAGTCTTTAGTCTTGTGAACAAAAGTAATAAAAGTAGTGAACCTTAAATGATAAACACATTTACAAAATATTTAAAAATTAGAGTAATGTTTACAAAACTAAATAAATAGTTAAATAGTGTTCAACACTTGAAGTCATTATTTGAGATAACCCTCAAAATTGTTTCGATTTTAACAATTAATTTGAAAACAAAGTAATTAATAGTTTATCTCTAATTAATAACAATAAGACTAACGACTATTTTGTTCTCAAAACACAAAATCTTTTATAAATTGGAGAGAATTACCGCAAATAATCATTTTTAATGAAAAAGGTTTTGGATCAGAGATCTGACAATTTCTTGATATCACTTCAGTGATTCCAAGTGTGAATTCAAGTTCACTTCAATCAACACAATTAACCAAGACTTTGATATTTTCAATTTCATGTTAAACCTGATAAATTGCCATCAATTTGACTCAATTTCCATATAAGAAATACATTTATAAACTTTCTCATAATTTTAGGCTATTTTAAAATTAATTTTGACCTTCATTTGAACAAGATCAGATCATAAAATAAGTGCAATTAATGCAAAAACAATATTTAGTTAATTAACAAAAATATGTGAATTTTGTGAACACAAATAAATTTTACATAATTTCGATCAATATTTGATTTGAGAGAAAACTGTATTACATTTTACAATAAGTTAGTTAAACATTAATTAATTTTTAGAATGTTTGACATAATTATCAGTTAATAGTTAGGCTTTCAATGACTTAATGATTGGATTCTTCTTCAGATTGAAACCTGTGCCGGGTCTCCATCGGTTGAGTTTAATGAAAAATAAATAGGCGACGAATATCACAATAATGACCAAGAGGAAGGCTCGCATTTCACAATATTAGCCCCAAACAAAAACTAGCATCGAATCAAACTATTAATTATATTTATTCTACTTTCAAAAAATAATTATCACAATTATTTGGCCATTCATTCAAAAAAAAGATAATTTATTGCTTTTCAATGTTATCTAAACTGAATTTCAGTTTTAAATTCATATATTGTTTTCAATTTCTTCCTAAAAAATTTAAACATCTACTTAAGCATTCTTTGAATCCATGGTGATATTGAACGAATATTTTTCCAAATCGCGTGTATAACCATTATTAGGTCTCTCTCTCTCTCTCTCTCTCTCTCTCTCTCTCTCTCTCTCTCTCTCTCTCTCTCTCTCTCTCTCTCGTTTTGAGAAAAAACCAAAAGTTGAATGAATGACAAATTAATTTTGAGACTAAGTTTCTCTCAAAGGAAGGATAGGAAACAGAATTTATTTAAAATTTAATGATTTAATGCAAATTTGATTAACTTTTAAGTGGTTTTGAAAAAAAAGTTATCGGTTTTCGTCACTCCAATCAGGTTTCTATAAATTGGGTCATAAATGAAAATAAAATTTTCCTAGAGCAAAAAGGGTTTTATTTTTTGAAATAATTATTCAATTAGTTCATTAAGTTTCGAGAGTAAGTCGAGTCCAGTATTCAGTTTTCATAACTGAATATAATTGTGAATTAATTTAATAAAAGGAAATCAAATTTTGTCTCCACTTTTGTCTCCAAATAATTGAATCCTATTTTTGTCTTCAAAATGAATTCTTTTGAACTGATTTTTGGTGTAGTTTTGCTTTTCAGCTGTTATTGTAAGTCATGTTTATAAGAGAATTCAGTTTAAAATATACCTTGGTAGTAATTGAATTTTGAAATTCAAGTTATTTCGAGTGCTATTCCAAGCGAAGAATATATCGAGGAGTGGGCGCCGTCTACTCAGCAGCAACTTTACCTCCCCGTGAGAAGTAAGCAATTCTATAATCTGTTTTGTGCTTGATCAATTTACTCTTACGCTAATTAGTTACTAATTAACCCTTCTTTAAAAGCCACCGAAATTCATAACTACGAGACATATGAAAAATGTGTGTCCAAAGGAAGACTAGATGTGGTCCGCATTGAAAGGGATGAGCTATTCTTCCTGAACATGAGTTGTGCCAACTATTACATGTCAAACCCATTGGCCAGGGAGTCATTTGGAATCACATTAGGAGATCGGGCGGCAGTTCTGGCGCCGACAGTCAACTTCACGATTACTAATGTCGTGAAAGACGGTAAAACTTTTTCATAAATTCACTGTTAAGTGACTCCCAATCAAAATGTTTTCAGGACTTCATTACGAGATTCACGAAGGAATTGTTGCCGACGCAGACCTCATCAATGCCACAGTGAGCAAGGTCAAAGTATTTGACGAGAACGACTTTCTGAAGGGCTGCGCACAGGAACCAGGTCTCAAGTTTATTCGGCTGCTCAGAGCAGATATCACATTCAGGGCACCCAAAGGCGATTATGAATTCACCTGTCAGGCCGTACAACAGCCCGGTCTGAATAATTATAATCCTGGTATAGTTAATCCAGAGGTCTTACAAAATAGCTATAAGTCAAGTGTTTTAAGTTATTAATAAACACTGAATTCTAACAAATTTTCATCTCAAGAGTTGGATCAAAAATTTCCGCAATTAATAAAATTTTAAATTCATAACTCATTTATTGGTCTGAAATACTTAATTATCTTTCATTTACTGGTTTTTAAAATTAATTTTATTTCAATTAAGTAAAAGCAGTTCTTATTTCTCTTCTGTGACCCAATTATTCGCATTTTTTTCTAATTTATAATTCATTTGCGATTTCATTCAGTTCTTGAATCCGAATTGAAAAACAAATATTTGATAAAAATATTATGTCTTTCACTAAACATTCCCTTAATTTCT